>CM035200.1:11567997-11731812 GCA_020233015.1 Callinectes sapidus | reverse complement strand
CTATTCTACTTCTCACACTTCTGCTTCTGGTATTACCTCTATACTTCTAGAACAACAACACCTACTGCCACTATTGTTGTTGTTGTTACTATTTCGACTATTAACTTTTTCCACTGCAATAATAAACAGTTAACAATATCAACAGTAATGCATGAGATCTTTTTTAGCATCTGCGAGAAAGGAAGGCATAAAAAAGAGAATATATTTTGCTATTTCTGCCCAGTTTTAAGATGGAGATGTCTTACAGTGATCAGTTATTAAGGAAAGATGGAGCAAATAACAGTGAAAGGGTTGCTTCTGTCTATTTTTTTCCTCCTCCTCCTCTTCCTACTACTACTACTACTACTACTACTACTACGCTGGCGGATAGAGGTCGAATTCTGAGGGTGGTGATAATGAACGAGTAAAAAGTAAAGACATGACGTGAAATACTCTTCTTTAAACTCTCCCTCATTCTTTGTCACGGTCTATATCCCCCCCCCCCTCTCTCTCTCTCTCCCTCTCTCTCTCTCGTGTGTGTGTGTGTGTGTGTAGCAGAAATAGCGTGGTGGTAATGAGATACTTTCAATTCACTACTACGCATCTTTTTCAACTTCGCTTCTCTCTTTCCTTCCTTTCTTCATTCCTTCATTTCTTTATCTTTCCTTACTTTCGTCTCCTTTTCCTTACATCCTTCTTTAATTCATTATTTGGAGGAGGAGGAGGAGGAGGAGGAGGAGGAGGACCAGAACAAGATGTAAGACAAATATGTTTTAATATAATAAAATTAAATAAATGATACACGAATAAGATTGACACGAGACTGCGAGAAAAAAAGAGGATAAAAAGAGGAGGAGGAGGAGGAGGAGGAGGAGGAGGAGGAGGAGGAGGAAAGGTAACAGACAACAGAGCGAGATTGAGTAAGAAAACGGAGAAGAGGAAAAAAAGAAGGAGGAGGAGGAGGAGGAGGAGGAGGAGGAGGAGGAGGAGGAGGAGAAGAAGAAGAAGAAGAAGAAGAAGAAGAAGAAGAAGAAGAAGAAGAAGAAGAAGAAGAAGAAGAAGAAATACAATAGGAAAGAAAAAAAAGAGACAAAAGTTTAAAAAGCAATGAAAATCACAAAAAAGATGAAAATCTCAAAAAAAGAGGATGAAAATAACAAAACACACACACACACACACACACACACACACACACACACACACACACACACACACACACACACACATACGAAGAAGAGGAGGAGGAGGAGGAGGAGGAGGAGGAGGAGGAAGGTAGGTTCAGGATGCAGGAAGGCAGGTTGGCTGGCTGTCTGCCCAGGAGTTATATCCGCTACCTTGAGCCCGCCAGGTACACCCGATGAGGTGGGTCGTGGGGCGACATAACACACACACACACACACACACACACACACACACACACACACACACACACGGAAGATGAAGCATTCGATGAGTGATGCGATTGAAGGAAACGTACAGCACTTGTGTATATGTAATTGGGGAAAGGAACACACACACACACACACACACACACACACACACACACACACACACACACACACACACACACTGAAGGTGAAGCATTCGATGATGATTGTTGTGATTGGAGCTGAACGTACTGCACATGTGTGTGGGGAGAGGAGGGCGGGACACACACACACACACACACACACACACACACACACCACAGATACACGATGATGAATTGCTCTTGGTAAATTTGCTTAACTGTTAGTGAATATTATATTATCTGGCACATTAAACCAGAGAAAGAAGAAGAAGAAGAAGAAGAAGAAGAAGAAGAAGAAGAAGAAGAAGAAGAAGAAGAAGAAGAAGAAGAAGAGAAGGAAAGGAATAAAAGAAGAAGGAAGACAAGGAAGCAAGCAAGAAACCACTAACCCCAGGCATGACAACTTCACCAAGAAACAGTAACTAGTCATGGAGATGAAGAAGAACACAATCTGAACCACCAGCCCACCCCCCCTTCCCCAACCTAATCCCTTCCATCACCATTACCGTCACCATCACCACCATGAAGAAACACGCATGACTTTCCACCATCACCACCACCACTACCACCACCACCACCAACACCACCACCATCATCACCACTATGTATGAATCACTAGTCTTACCTAAAATGACGTAAAATAACCCTTACAACACAATAACTTCAAAATATACACTGTGGGATCTTACTTTTATCCATTCACCTTTCACTTAAAACACAATAACTTCAAAATATACGCTCTTAAATCCTACTTTCATCTATTTACCTTTCACCTAAAACACAATAACTTCAAAATATACACTCTGAAACCTAACTTTTGTCTATTTACCCTTTTCACACTCAAATATCTCCTCATCTTCCCTATATTCCCTTGATATGCACACACTGGTAGGGAGGCAGGGAGGAAGAACAGTCGGTGATGCTACTAGACAGTTCTTCCATATGTTCTGCGTTTGAACCCGAGCCAAGGTGAAGTGACAGCAGCACAGCCTATTCCCTCTCCATCACCTTCCCTCTCACTCTCTCTATAAAGACCAGCCAGCGGCAAGGATAAAACTGATGTGTAAAAAGTAATAGATACATAAGATAAACTATAAGAGGCTACTACGCTAACATAAACGCTAATCTCTCTCTCTCTCTCTCTCTCTCTCTCTCTCTCTCTCTCTCTCTCTCTCTCTCTCTCTCTCTCTCTCTCTCTCTCTCTCTGAAACTTTGATACTTGTTTAACCCTTTCAGTACTGGGAAACATTTTTACTATGAGTTTTGGGTGTGATCAGACGATTTTATTGATGATAGGAAGGGTCTATGGAGGCCAGAAGATTAACGGCCAGTCTTTACTAATTCAAATCCCAACATAAATTTTTGAAGCAGCATAAAATCACCCAATAGTAAGAAGAATAAATATCAAAATACGTCCCTGCATTACATATCATAATTCAATCATTTGTCTCGTTCATTCATTCCCAGGGTAATAATTCATATCTCAGTCACCGAAGTTTAGAGTTCCTGGTACTGCTATTCCCCAGCTGGTGTGTTTGACTCTTGTACATAACTCAACTCTCAACCAAGCCAGGTGTGTTGGTGGCTTCATGAGAGGATCCCAAAGTGACGCCTCATTTTTGTTTTTATTTTTGTTTTTCCATTCACGTTTCATCTGCACAGAGCGAAAAAAACATATCCTATTTTTCCCTCTTTTCCTTTTTTTTTAATCTTCTTAAACCATAATACCATACTTCATAAAGACAGTCACATTCACATTCTTTCTGTACCATTCTTTTATATTTTCCATCTAGAGAACCATTACACCCCCGGAACAACTTTATGACGAGCAATAATAAATCTACAATACCTATACTGCAACGAGATAGAAGGGGGGCAGCTGAAGGTCAAGGTAAGGGGTATTGAGAAGGAAGGGAATGTCTGTTTCTATTCCCTTCCTTGGCCGCCACACTGACAGCTTCCTTCGACGCCCTACCCTTCTCCCTCAGAATAAATGTTTACCCTCCACGGTTGCTGCTCTTATACTTGCCATGCGGCGTGGAGGTAACCTGTCTCATCTCCTCTTCTCTTAAATATCTCTCCTTCTCTTCTCAACTTTTTTCTCCGCCCTATTTTCCTTCTAGATATTATTTCTCTTCATCCTCTTGAACTCTTTTTTTCGTTCTTCTATGCTTCAAATATCCTTGATCTTCCATAACATTCATCATATTTCTCACATTTTTCGTCTCATACCTCCTTTCAGCCATTCAACGCATCATAACTTATATCCACCACACGAAACAAAACATTCTTCACTCCTCGAACATCAAGTGAGTCTTACAGCAGATCACGAATGACGGATGATGAGGCGAAAATAACGGAAGTCCCAAAATAAAAAGAATAAATAGATAAATAAATAACAAATAACACGAAAAAACAAAATTCTTGCACCCAATAACACTGCAGCCTTGTGTGTCTAAAGTTATACAGGAGTTATCTTTATTATTTCGTCTCTGGCACTGTTCACCACTGAAGCTCACAGTCGTTCTTTTCTAGCCTCGACCTTAAATCTTCGTGATTCATTGTACGTACAATACTTTATGCACGCATCTTTTCACGACTCCACACATTCCCGTCACACGTGCACGGAAACACCTGTAACAGCAACACAGGTGCCACACCAGCCACCTGAAACTCCAACAGCTGAAAGGCAGTGTGTTGAGTTGCTCCTCTATACACACACGTTTATCCCTCACCGTCACTCCTTAACTTCTCGTGTGGAAAAAACATTGAAACAGCAGCAAAAGTCAGCCACGAGAATACTCTCCCGATTATTGCCGGCAGAACACAATATCACCTGACGCGGAGTCCTCAGTAGACACAAGTTTACTCCTCATATCACTCGTTGACATGGAAAAAAGATAATCACAACAGCAGCAAAAGTCAGGCACGTGAATACACTCCCGATTAACAGTTGCCGGCAGAACACAGCATCATCTGGCGTGGAGATCTCTGCGGCACATCTGTACGTGCATTGAGTTGTCCTCGCACCTCACACTCGCCTGATCAGCACCAAGGGACCGCCACACGCAGACATGAGGAAGAAGTGCTTGTTCTCGCTGTTACTTTGCGGAATGATGGTGGTTACGGGGCTACTAATTGGCAGTACTCTTAGATATGTCATTTATCCACAAGAGACGAACAAATGGAGTGAAGAATCTAATGGAAAAACGATAGAGAGAGACATGAAAGAAGATAAAAAGACGGAAGATGCAGACGAAGACAACGAAGACACGGATGATGCAGACGAAGACGACGAAGACACGGAAGATGCAGATGAAGACGACGAAGACACGGAAGATGCAGATGAAGACGACGAAGAGACGGAAGATGCAGAAGACAATGAAGAAACGAAAAATACAGGCAAAGACGATGGAAAGACGAACAAGGTGGACGACGCAAACCATCCAAAGCCGCAGGAGAAGAACAAAGGTGATAAAAAACAGTCGTAAGAGGATGGCGCAGAAAACGAAGGTAATGAAGAGTGAAAGAGAACGTATGTGAAAAGTAGGAAATGTGTGTACGTGTGTGTGTGTGTGTGTGTGTGTGTGTGTGTGTGTGTGTGTGTGTGTGTGTGTGTGTGTGTGTGTGTGTGTGTGTGTGTGTGTGTGTGTGCAACGTCAGATGTAAAGAGAATACATATACAAAGACAAAAACACATAAATGACTCTTATCTCTCTCTGCTTGCCTGTCAACCTGCCCAAGTACACACGCAAGAAATACAACTACATTCTATATTCTTATTTAAGAGAGAGAGAGAGAGAGAGAGAGAGAGAGAGAGAGAGAGAGAGAGAGAGAGAGAGAGAGAGAGAGAGAGAGAGAGAGAGAGAGAGAGAAGTAGGCCAGTGCTTGATTGGAGAGTGTGTTTTGGGGGTCAATGGAGAGAAATATCCCAAGACAATCATTTTCAAGTAAGAAATGTCATGGCAGCATCCTTGGCCGCCTGCCCTGATCTTCATCCCCTCCCTACCTCCCTGCCTCCCTCACCACCAACCCTCCTCCATGATCAACATCTCTCCCTCACTTCTCCAATGCTAACACTTCCCTTTCCCCATTTCTCTCTCTATCGCTCTCTCCAAAGTTTGTATATGGTGCTTGAAATCAATTAGTCACTATCCTTTCTTCATTTCAAACAGCCAGTCTTTTTCCCTCTTTAATCAGCACCACCACCTGCTCAGTAAACACCACTTTTGTTCAAATTTTAATCTTTTTGATATAAAAGTTTTGGTGTGATGCCATAAAACTATTATTCAGTTTCTTTTCTTTCTTCTTTCCCCACCCCCAATTTTCCTCTCTCCACTAAGATCAACATTCTCACTCCCCCCCCCCTCTCTCTCTCCTGGTCCTGCATGGCTAACACCTTCCTTTTTCCTGCATATATCCTCCCTATACTGTATGAAAGTTTCACTGTGATGCCAAGAATCAACAAATTTCTTCTTCCCTCGGCCCTGGTTCCCTGGCGTGGCTAACACTTGCCATTTCTCTATCTCTCACCATTTGAAAGTTTAGACGCAGTGCCAGAAATCAATCAGTCAACTTCTCTTCTTTTCACCCTCACTCCCAACCTTCTATGATGAACACCTTCCTTTCCTACATCTACTTCTATCCATTCATATGTGAAACTTTCGCTGCACTGCCAAGAACCAATCAGTAAACTACTACTACTACTACTACTACTACTACTACTACTACTTCCCCTCCTTCCTTCATATTAAGACTATATATTCCCTCAGCTCCTCGCACATCAACGGTCGTCTGCGAGAACTTTCTTCCCCCACCTCGTCGCCTTTCTTACGGTCATCACAGGTATGCAGGGAGCCTTCTCCTCACTACCACTACTACTACCCGAACAACACCTGACACCTGGCGCTGATACGTCCTCATCCACCACCACGAAGCAGTAAGATTTATTTTATACGACACTCATCACCAATTCCGTCCAGATTTGATTATAACTAACATTCTCACCTGATAATTGTGTAGGAAATGTGTGTTTGTATGTTGTATGTGTAATAATAAAAGTATAAACGAAACTAGAAGCTATAATTCGCCACCTCGATGTTTCCTTCATGCCACTTTCCACGGCTCAAAATGCGTGGATGAGTATACAAGAGAATTTCTGTCCCTTCATCACACGCCCTGCCATCGGTGACACGTGTGAGGAGACGGGTCTAAGAGGAGGACGGGGAGGAGGGGGGAAGAAGTGAAGGCTGAAGGAGGGGGGATAGGGAAGTAAAGGGTGATTACGGAATGAGTGAGGGTTTCCGTCATGTTACTGCTACTGGGTCACTCCTCACCAGCACCGTCTCTGTTCAGTTCTGACCTTTCCACTATATTTATAACGCAGTGTGGTTATTTCAGACACGCTTCCTCCGAGAGTGTGTCAACGGGCGAAAAATATACCTTGAACGTCAACCCCCAACCCAGGAATGCCCCGCCCGCCAGCTGAGAGAGCCGTCAGGTTCAGCGCGGCCCCCTCCCCCCCTCCCCCCCCCCACACACACAGAGCATTACCTTTGCCGAGAATGTCGTCATCGTCGGCGTGATCTTCCAGCTCCGAGCCAGACGTGGCGCTGTAGTAGACGGAGCCGGTGAGGGAGCCGCCCTCGTCCGCCGAGTAGTAGACAGAGCCGGTGACGGAGGTGTGGTCAGAGGTGTAGTCGAGAGATTGCCGCTTAGCCTCAGAAGTAATTGCGCCCTCCTCCCTGGAAAGCAGTCCGTGTGCGGGGAGAGGGAACTTGCGTTTCTCCCCTCGAGCGAACTCTTCCTCAGCCGGGTAGTGAGAGGGAGAGGTGAGCGAGGCACGGGTTATGACGGAGCGTCCAGCCACTGGAGGTAGACCCGCCGCAAGCCCTCGGTCACCAGAGGAATCTCGGTCTGACAGAGGTGTTCTTTCCGTCACCGGGGCATGGTCCCTCGTGGGTACACGATCCCTGGGTAGGGCGCGCTCCTTTAGAGTGACGCGTTCAGTCTGAAAGGATTTATCAGTAGGGGAGGCGCGGTCCGCTGGGAGGGACAGGCCCTCTGGGGATGCTCGTTGAGTCAAGATCCTTTCACTGCGGGCGACGCGTTCAGCCGAGGTTCTCTCCAGGTGATCTCGAGAGAAACGGATCGTTTCTTCGTATCGGGCAGCGATGAGAGAGGTTTCCTCGTTGGATCCAGCTCGTCTTGCCCGATCCTTCTTGTGGGCGACGGCCGAGGGAAAGTCTAGCGAGCCTGCTTTGTGTAAAGGCTCGATGGGCTCCCCGGTGGGCACGCCCAACGGGTAGCGCTCCAGGGACGCGGCTCGCAGGTTGAGCGTGTCTTTCGTACTCGATGTCCGGGATGGCGACTTGGACTTTTCCGAGTTGCTGTCCTCGTAGCCTTGGTACCAACACTCATGCTGGTAGTAGCCGGGACCTGCAGAAGCCGGGAGATAGATGGATGATCGCTTGGAGGAAGGCTCGGAGGCCGAGTGGTACCATGACCCCGGAGCCGAGCCTACACTTTTTTCCGACCAGGCGGAGCTACTGATGCTCTCGTCGTCATCATCGTCACCTCTTTCAGAGAAAGCACTTCCTCCATGATATTCCTTTCTCTTCTTTTTCTTTTTACGCCGTTTCTCTTCCTTCTTTTCAAACTTTTTACGCTCTTTTTCTTCCTTCAATTGCCTTTTTTCACGTTCTTTCTCGTCCTTTAGTTTTTGTTTCTCCTCGGGCGAGAGCTCCTGGCCCTGTTTATTGCCCATGACTGGCGACGCGATTCACTACACCATCACACTGCCACAGCGGCGCCGCTACACCCACCAGGTCCCTCACAGCTTCTCCTTGCGTTACGCTCACGGGGGGAATCAGACTGAGCCAGGATCAGAGTGCCAGCTCAGGTGGTAGCGCCGGCCCGCTCACCTGGGGCACGGGGCGGGGCGGGCGGGGCCGGGGAGGGGTACGGAACGTCAACCATTTGGGCCAACACTCGTGCCAAGTCGGACGTAAGCGGTGGTTGGCCAGTGCCTCGAAGCCTGCCTCTGCCCTGGTCAAGGGGCGAATGCTCCGATCGGCGAGGCGAATATGTCGGAGGACTTCTTGTTACGAGGAAGACGTTTTGGAATTCGGAAACGCACGACGTGTTTCATATCTTCTAAATCCATCATTAAACACTCTATATGTAATCTCAGTTATCACGCTTGCTTTACTAGCGAGGACACACACACATACACACACACACACACACACACACACACACACACACATCCGTGCACCCTCCCTCAGCAGCACCTTTCCCTCCCCAGCATAGCATCTCCCAGGACACACGCTCGCCCTTCCCGTACTTTCTCTATCTCAGCTGTTAGCAAATCTTATTTTTCCCTCCACCAATCTTGTCCCTGTTCACAGTCCTTCATAACATTATTCCCACTCCCGACCCTGACCACCATCACCGATACACTAGTCTCTCATCAACACTCCTCATAGTTTGTTCAGCATCGTCCGTCAGCAATTACATATTACGGTGTTTAGTTTATTCTCATTCTGTAAAATTGGTTAATCTTTGAGTAAATATTCATGACGTACGATTTTAAAAAGAAGCTATATCGTATTCTACTTAAATTCAAATCATGTACAGGTTTGCCTTACAATCCGCAAAACGAATGACACGTGACCGTCCGATTAGTCACAGCATTCCTCCCCGGCTCTTGTCTGTCACCGCCATGAAGGTTAAGGAACTCGTGCCAGTGCCAGTGTAATGATGTGTAAGATAATAACGTCATATTCAATGCACTGCCTCTCGCTGGCTCGGGATCAACGAACACTGAACAATACACGGGTAAAATATTACGAGCCAACTTCATGCACCGGGGTTTAAGTGAGTGTACTATACTGCAGTTCAGCCCGTATTCTAAAATACTTCTGAGCCACAACTTTCATAAGGCTTTAGTTAAAGTGAAATGGTTTTTAAGGATGCTTGCTTTACATTGTTCTACAGATGGATTAACATTTCTACATTAACAGGAGAGACACTAGCGAGAATCCAAATTTGTTGCTTTAGAAAATAGTCGTGGTGAGAGAGCGCAGTATTTCTGAATAGCAATATATCTACTCACCGATGCCTTCCCTGATCCTAACAGGGGTGTGCAGCAGCAGGCCAGGCCCCATCCCCGCCTCGTTCTCGGCATACACGCGGAACACATAAACCTTGTCCGTCTCCAGGTCCTCCACCACGCAGCTCGTCTGGTCAGCCTCCACCAGCTCCACGTTTCTGTTGGAAAGAGCAAGACTCTGCAAGTTCAGGGAGACATCGAATTTGAAACTATATGTTAATCTGTATCTCTTTCACGTTTCATACTGTTGATACCTTACAATGTACATATGTATAATATGTCCATAAACTATTCCTATTATGGTGAATCGAATATTTATATCTAACTAGAGTAAGAAGTTTGAACACAGGAAGACAGCAGCCCCCTAGATATGCTCCCATAGCGAAGCAAGCCAGTAGGCAGAGCTAGAGCTAATCACCATAACATTGGACCTTGCCACGTGTGGAAATTGACTTCTTCCATACTAGACAAAAAGTGAGAAAGAAATGATAGTAAAGTACATTAAATTTCCGAAATGTTTTATGTAGACCTATCATTTAACGATAATAAGTTACCTATCACAAATACTACACATACATCCTAGCTTTGTGCACAGTCTTGTTGTATCTAACTGAAGTAAAGTGACCACTGGCTCATAATTTTATCACCCACTGCCACACGCCGATCATAACAACGAGCATCAACGTACATTATAAACAATGGGGCGTCTTGTACCTGTCTATCTTCATGTAAGTAATCTGATCGTGGCTCATTTCATCCAGTGACAGATGACTGACATATCGGTGACAGGGATGATCACAAAGGAAATGGAAAGGTTAGTAGAAAAAGTAAAAACATGATAGAAGAAAGGGAGCTAATATTATGATTAAAGGAGCTGCCTCGTATAGGTCATACTGGCCTTCTGCAGTCTCCACTTTCTTATGTTCTTATGAGCTACAGATGGCTAATAGAGGACCATGGGAGGAAGAGTGAATAGCACGGTAGTGACGAGACAGGATGACATACTTTATGATGTCAGCTTGGTCGACTCTCCTCGCCTCAATGACGTAAGCAGTGAGGTCGTCGCCGCCGAGGTCCTGCGGGGCGCCCCATGACAGGGTGACGCTGGTGTGGGTGACGCAACTCACCACCAGGGGACCCTCAGGTGGGCCGGGCTCCACCACCACACCTGTCACACACACACGTCATTCCAACACATTGTGAGTGTAGACAGAATGTTACAGAATCCATTAACCGAGACTATTTTTTTTTTTCCTAAATCTATAAATTGTGACAGGTTGCTTGTACATTTCATAGTACTGTTCCATGCTAGTCACGCTCAGCTCTTGTTTCAGGTTTGTATATTGTATATTGCTATGCATAATTTTGGTACTAGTAACTAATGAGGTACGATTATTATTATTATTATTATTATTATTATTATTATTATTATTATTGATGGTATTTGTCTAGAATTACTGCTCCACGCCGATCCCTATGATGGGTGTGGCACAGTGCAGTATATGTAAGATACTTACCGTTTCTGTAGGTTTTGGTGAGTGCAATATCTCACAGAGGTCACAATACCTTGAAAAACAACACATCGCTCCAGAACCTAATTGGCTCAGTGTGCTTTGGGAACCATAAAGGAAACACCATGTCTGGACTTAGGGTTTGGAGCAATGTGTTGTTTTCAAGGTATTGTTGTGACCTCCATGAGACATTGCACTCACCAAAACCTACAGAAACGGTAAGTATCTTACATTACATACTGCACTGTGCCACACCTATTATAGAGATAGGCGTGGAGCAGTAATTCTAGACAAATACCTTCTGTAGGTGGTACTTGTGTCTTTTTATCATCAGTACATATATTTTCAGGTCTAAGTGCTGCATCTGTATTTCATGTAGTAGTCAGATATGAGGTATTATAAATTTTGATTCCCATTCCAGGCCATGGAGTAATGTATGCAGTGCAGCATCAAATATGACTTACAATGACCTTATGATGCCATAGTAAACTATCTACTATTAACAGGGACCATCACATGTGGGCCTGATGGCTTCTTGCAGTTTATGCTTTAATAAGGAAAACATAAGATCTCTATCATACTTTTAGTTTAGGTCATATATATTTTTTTCCACCATCCATATTATTGCATAAAGTTTCAATGAGCTGAGCTGTTTGTCACATTTCTCATCCAGTTGTCCTAGAGGGGGTGTGGGTCAACACAATGAAAGTCACACGATGATCTAAACAGTTTATTCCCAATCTACACAACAAGCTTGATAAGACCAGCGGGTCACTGCCTCGGGGCCACAAAGATGGTAAAGTAATAAATAGCAGCAGCGTGTGGCCAGCCTGAGGTAGCACCCACTGGCCTATGGTAATGTGGTGGTGTGGCACAGCAGGCTACAATGCCACCATGGTCGGACCAAAAGGATGTTAAAGTATTCAGCAGCAGCATGATACCTGATCCATGGCAACCATTGTAATCTGCCGGCCACACCAAGGATTTGGTTTTTGATAATGAATAATGCAACACAAGAAAAAATCAACAGATGCTTTTGTATATCGGCACAAGGCCAGCTTAGGAAAAATTCTCATATCACAGTACATTCACAAGACATCTAATAATTGTATAAGGTGTATAAGGTGTGTATATTATGTGTCATAGTAAACTACATTCTACAAGTAGCCCACGCCCAGGTGCTACTAAAACTCTTGATTATATTCCCTCCTGCAGCGTGGGTGGGACGGGACACCTACACACAGTACATACACAGTACATACACAAAATAGGGATTCCTATATCAAATGTTGTCTAGGGTTGCACAGCCACAAGGTTTTGGTCCACGAGCTGGAATTTTGGCCCATAGAGGCAGCAGACGCACTATGAGCCACAGACTATCACAGCCAGGAAGCTCCGAGTCTGGCGTTGTGTGCACAGGTGAACGTCTCGAGATGGTGATGACTAGAGTAGCGCCAGACCAGAGGTTTCCTGCTGAACCTCGGGACTCAATACCTTATGGTGGATACATTCCTGTCAACGTGCTTGTGGCCTCCCGCATATGCACGGGTGCCGAAGTGATTATATCAACAGAGTCGAGTGGCTGAATTATGATACATTCATCATTAAATAGTAAATACAACTTCAGTTCGGAACATTCTCCATATCAGGAATGAAACTCGATGCAAATGCATGACTTGTCCTAAGAAGAGATAATTCTCTTTTGTTGATAATACAGAGAAAGACAAATTCAAGATAAATTAAAAGAAAAATTTCCAACAAAAAAAGAAAATGACTAATCTACAGGACTCATACATAAATAGTAGAAAACTATCTGGGGCCTATTGATTACTTCTCACTAATTTTATTCATCCCACGATGCCAGACTTTGAAGAAGTACTCGTCCCTATTCAAGAGACGGCCACGGGCATAAGAGTAGATGTCGGCATCCATGCCCGCCTCCCGCATCCAGGAGAGTGTCTCCGTGGTGGAGTAGGACAGGGAGGGAGCATTGTCATCCTCTGGCAGCTCCGTGAAGTCTGCACAAGCACCAAAGTGTTACAGGAGCCAGACCCTCTACCACCCTCACTACAACACCACAACACCTACCTCACCTAGGGCTGACTAATGAAACTTTGTGGGAAACATGAAAAGGCATATACTCTAAATAATAGCCTGCCATCATCCAAATTACTGAAAGTGTGTAAAGCAAACATCCCAATTTCATCCAATGCAAATCACCACACACCAAACCAAACCAGCTCAGCATGCTTTTCATATGAGAGGGATGACACACACACACACACACACACACACACACACACACACACACACACACACATTTAATATCTCTCTCTCTCTCTCTCTCTCTCTCTCTCTCTCTCTCTCTCTCTCTCTCTCTCTCTCTCTCTCTCTCTCTCTCACATACATACACATCATTCAAATGGCAATAAGTAATAAGCAATGAATAAAGCCCCTGGGCAGGAAATGTGACAGCTCAGTTCATCAGTTGTTACACCAGTTATCATGACCATGGATGGATTAAGGACATGTTTCAGTGTGGAGCCGGCTGGAGCTGCAACATGCTGGGTGTGGGGAGGATGGGGACAGTGGCATAGGTGGAGGGGAAGCTTTAATGGGACCTCAAAATACCAGCAATATGTTAATGCTGTTTCCATTAATGCACTTGCAGATCTTCATTAGTTGGATCAGAATGAATAATCAATGAGGAAAATTATCATGTACATCAGATTTCATATCAGTAAAAGGGTTGGAGGTAATATCAACCTGAAACAAGATCCATGCAGTATGCAGAGTTATTGGAACAAATGCAGCACTTCAGAGAAAAATATATATACCAGGCGGTCAAAATTGGATGGCAGAAAACAAACGGCAAAATCCTTTTAAAACACTTCCAGTATTGTAAATCCTAATATAAATCTAAGTTAAGCAACAGTTTTTCAATCTTTTTCCTTTCCGTATGCCTCCCTGTATGAGATGGTTATGACAGAACACTTGAGGATGTACTGTCCATATTTATAACTACATTCATATCTACCTAAAAACTTGTCTGAGAACTTTACTAAATAAAAAACTTACCACCAAAATCCTACAAGATATCAAACTAGTGTGGCTTATCTTGTACTACACCTATGAAAGTTTAGAATTTCAGCAACACAATAATAAAGTAATGAACAAACTGATTGAGGTGAATAATAAAAAGAAAACTCATCTAACAATCATCAGGCTGATATCCCCCTTCAAGGAGGGTGGCCAGGATAAGACAGATCTCATCTTGTGTGAAAAAACACTAAGAAAGAGATCCCTAGTCCTTTCACTCTGTGTCTTTTTAATTTTATTTTATGACATACCAGGAAATTATGGCAATATTCTTGCACTCTGTCCATCCTTACCACAGGGAATGCTGGGGAAGTAATGATAATCAGAAGTTACTAACATAAAGAATGGAAGAAGGATGTGGGAGATCCACTTACCATCTGGCCTGATAATTTTGACAGGTTCCTCTGTTTCCAGGGGATCGCTGGCGCCCACTTCATTGCGGGCGAATACTCGAATGTGGTACTCGTGCTCCTCCTGCGTGGACAATGCCAGTGAGCAACTCAACTTATTGTGATGACAAAGTGATTAATGTCTCCACCCCAGCAGTGAAATCCAATGTGTTAACCTAATGATTTGCTATCCAGCTTTTGGGGATTAGTGATAGACTGACAAATGGATAAATGAGTGTTTCTCATCATATTATTACATATTTCGAAAGGTTGTATACACTTTTGTTTTAAGCTAACTTTAGTATTAGTTCCTCAAAAGCCATTTCTCTTCCTCATAAACAAGAATAAACATTGTTCAAATTGCAGGCTAAAGATAAAATCCTAATGAAATGCTCCTACAAATGGCTAACAAGTACAAATGGAAAGTAATACACATTCTCCATGAAAAAACATTGACATGCATTTACTGATTTCAAATATTCTTGATTTCTCAGCTACTCCAATGAGTAAGAAAAAGCCAATTGCAAGAAAATTATTTGGTATTTTCAAGAAGTAACAAGAATTTTACCATAAATTAATTTTATGCAATTATTGTTTGAGTATTTATTAAGAATTACAATACACTATCAGTGCCCCTATGAATTTGTCATATATTTCAACTGTATGAAGAGATGAATTCACAACCTAATCCCTACATAATAACCATACCATTTGTTCTTTCCTTTTGCTTTCAATATTCATAGTACATTTTTCTTCAATGTAATAAACAGCACTCCCTTCCCCCCTCCCTCCTCCTTCAGTCATCCACTAACCTGCAGCTCCTTAATGTGTAATCTCGTAAAGTTGGCTCCAACTTGCCCAACTTCAATCCACATGGTTCTCTTGATGTCTCGGATGGCAATGATGTATCCAAGCAGTGGTGCTCCGCCATCACTCTCCGGGGCGCCCCACTCGATCATGAGGCTGGTAGGGCCCGTGGGTCGTGCTTCCAGAGGGGCCGTGGGAGGTGATGGTGGAGCTGGGAGGGTAAGGCAACGTTATCACCATAGTAAGTGATACTAGAGTATGTAATGTAGGTTTGTTAAAAAATAATCACTGAGAAAATACTGTTAGATTTATTTCTCTTAAAGTACCGATATTATTGATTTTTCATTATAAGCCGATGTGACTGCTTGTTTTTCTTTGTATTTCATGGATGTTTGTTTATTCAGAATTGTGAAAGTATCCATTACACATAGGAAGGGATTATGGACTGTTCATATACTCAGCTATGTTTAGCAATAATTTGGATGAATAGTTTTCCAAATCCTTTCTGTTTTATGTATGTATAGCTAAGAAAATAGTTGCTTCCAAATAGTACTCCATGAAACTTACTGGCATGAGTCTTTAGCCTGACTTGCTCCGTCATGGCCGGCTCCAAGCTGCGGCCAACAGGGTTCTCAGCAAACACTCTAAACTCATATTCAGATTTCTCCCTCAGGTTCTCCACACAGTAAAGCGTGACAGAGGCATCGACTGAGTCCACCTTCTCCCACCTCTTCTCACTGGTGAGTCGCCGTTCAATCACATAGCCTGTCAAGCAACAAGTGTCATATTCCTTCTAATCTTTAAATTCAAACATATAGTGTTACTAATAAGCATTGCATGATAGTAAAGAACAGTGATGTATTCATTTACTATAAAGAGTATGTCATCTTCCTGACAGCTGGTAACCTCACCTTGAGTGGCAATACATACTGTACTCACAGCTGAACCTCCTTCCTCTCTGACCT
The DNA here is from genome assembly GCA_020233015.1 of Callinectes sapidus. Taxonomy (NCBI): domain Eukaryota; kingdom Metazoa; phylum Arthropoda; class Malacostraca; order Decapoda; family Portunidae; genus Callinectes; species Callinectes sapidus. The sequence goes on along the minus strand of CM035200.1, from coordinate 11,715,439 downwards.
TGTGTGGGCTGATTCTCCCTCAATGTCTTCTTCAATATCTTACATATAATGTGCTTATGGATGTAAAAGTTATATTGGATACAAGGTATGTAAAATATGAAGTTCTATAAACCTGCACCTGAAAGCTATGATTCCACTAATGTAACTCCTGAAGATGAAGCAGAATAAGGAAGTAAGTCTTACCTATGAGATCAGCACCACCGGTGGAAGTGGGTGGTGCCCAGGCCAGCGTCACGGTGCGGGTGGTGATGTCTATTACCTGGAGGTTGTTGGGCTTGGATGGTGGAGCTACAGGGAAATAAGATCAAAATGATGAAATGACAACACTCACTCACTCACTCACTCTCACGTCTCCTTACTTCAAGAAAATGTACATTATTGCTTTTCTTTTTTCTTTCTTTTCTTTTGGAACCATGATGGGTTAAATTAAAATGGCCTTTAATAGTTTTAGTAAAAAATATTTAGCCAAAAATTTTGCATGAAGATATTATGCAGAGCTAAAGCCAAATGAACATATTTGTGAGTAGCTTTCAGTGTGATGAATTAAAAGCTTCATAATTACTTTTTTTCTTTAAATTTTCAAGAAAACAATGATTGATATTAGTTGAAAAAAATAAAGAAGCAATTTCTATGTGAGTTCAGGCACTGAACACATCACTAAGCAGAGAGAAGCACAATTGAAAACATGAAAAAATAACCGCAAACAAAAACATGAAAAAAATGGCCTCAAGCAAAAGCACAAAAGGAAAATGAAAAGAAAAGAAAACATCATTCCGGGCAAGAGTTGGGTCATGCTCGGTGGTCGTGTCTACAGCAAAGGTTAGATGCTCAATCACGGCTCCAAGATTTGCCCTTCAGGACAATTTGGTTCCTCAGGAAAGTAAAATTTTGTATGAAGTTCATACAATAAAAGTTTGTGGATATGGAGACATTATATCAACAGGAACAAGAGGTATTATGCCCATATGGAGCCACCAGGGACGTGTGGTGTGCCCGAGGGGACCAGCCCGCAGGTGTGGAATGTGAAGTGCCTGCCACTTGTGGGAGGATGTCACAGGTTGTCTTGTCATAAACCAGCTTTGCATTACTCTCGTACCCAAAAGAAGCAATGTTCACTTGTTTGGAATTGTTAGTAACCATTAAGTTGAAGTGTGTCCTAAAAGTGAGCCATGTTCTGTCAGACTGTTCAAAGCTTCTGTTATATTTTTTCTTTCATTTGAATGTTGCTACCTACACAAGAGATGAGTTTTGGGATCACAAGTATTTGCTGTCAACACTCTCTATGAGAAATGTGATTCTTTATGGCTCAGGCCTCACTGGTAAGAATTCACCAGGTGTACTTTATTTTTCTTTGTGATAGTAAAAAGGAGATTTTTACAAAATAAAGATTCAAGTTAGTGTTGGATATCATTCAACAATACAGTTTACCTATCCAAACCAACAAATTCTCTATAGGAATTAATGTAAAACAAATTTGATTTGCTATACAGCTCAAGAACATGAAACTGCACAGAGCTGCTGAATTATGGCTGATACTTATCTTTTTTTCAATCAATTTTCACTTAAGCCATATTTTATTACTGGTACACAGGAGAGTGCCCTTCAAGTTACAGACTGAATGAGGTAATTTTGATCTTAGATTACCATTTATATAATCAAGACAATCCTGGAAAGTTGGTTGAAATACTTGTTCTCCTGAAGTTTTAGTCTATTAATGAAATGTATATGAGCAAATATTTGGTGACATGGACAGTAGTTATCTGTTGTAATGCAATGTGAACCATGAATGAGCACTTTCAATATGGCAATAACACAAAGATGACAACTGCCTTCCCATTCATCTTAGAGCAGTGTGTTTGCCTGTCCTTAATAATGTAATGCATGTTAGCCTCAACTTGCCTAGTCTAATTTTCTATTGAATGAACTTAAAACTTTGATGAGTCATGTCTAGTGTTAGAGCAAGGAGACCATGTCCACTAAGGAGTGATGAGACTGAGTATGAGAACCAATGGGGGGTGTAGGCCACTGAAGGGGATTTATGCCGGCTTCTTGGTGTACCACTGGACGCCCAGAGAAGTTAATGGCTCATACTCCTGGTCTGTTGCTGCCCACCATTAGGGAAGCAGCAAGAGCACAGAGTCATGGCACTAACCCTATGGCGATCACGCCCTCATGCTTGCCTCACGTCATGCTGCCTCTCTACGGTGGTGGTGCTGCCACGGGTCAGCTAAAGTGTTTGGTGTGTGGTCATGACGTCAGTATGTCCGGTGACGTGACGACTGTGGTGTGGTGCCCCGCCCTGCCGACCAGCCTCCAATGTCATTGTTAAGGAAGTCAATTTAATGTGCAATACAGAGTGAAGTGATGGTTTGTATGAATATCAAAGGAGAATTCTGTACAATGCCCATGGATTGCAAGGAGGCTTCTGGTGTGATGTGCTTTGTATCGGCAGAGCGACTGTGTGTGTCAGTGTTCCTGCTAGCTCCACGTGGGCAGTACCCCAACCACGTGCTCTACTCACTGATCTTCTTGCCTGCTGTGATAGGCTCATCTGGCTGGAGTGGTGGACTCTGGCCCGCAGCATTGTAAGCATACACACGGAAGAAGTATGCTGTTCCCTTCTTGAGACCCGTGACGTCTATCTCAGTAACTGGGGCTTGAGTCTCACCAACCTTACTCCAGGCCTTTTTGGTTGACTCTCTCTTTTCAATGGTGTAGTGAGTGATGGGTGAGCCGCCATCGCTGTCGGGTTCATCCCAGTGCAGCAGCATGGAGGACTCAGTCACGTCACTCACATCGAATGGTCCAATGGGTGGACCTGGTTTGTCTATGTAGAGGTGCATTGTTTAGTGGATTGTATAACATGACACTTATACTATTTCATATCATATTCAAAATTACTTGAGAAAATATTCACAGAATACAGCAATGACCACCAAGGGAATCCTTACCAAATGGACTCTTGAGGAGAATGTCAGCTGCCTCCAGAGCGTCAGACACGCCTATCGCATTGACGGCAAACACTCGGAAGAAATACTCATGGCCCTCAAGCAAGTCTTGGACCATGTAGGACAGTACATCTGGGGTGACCTCAGCCACCTTCTGCCACTGCTTCTGAGTTTTCTCCTGCTTCTCAATAAAGTAAGCAGTGATCTTTTCTCCTCCATCATTGGGAGATGGCTTCCAGGTGAGCTTGAGGGAGGATGTTGTGATCTCGCTGGTATCCAGTGGACCCTTTGGTGGAGCTGGCCGCTCTGTTAATAGACACATTGGTTACAACCACTCCCTCCAATACTTCCACCTTTCCCGGGAAAATAACATAAACTTCATTCCCTGCAAAAAACAGCTTGGAACAAAATGATGAGGAAGAAAACAATTCTGATTAAAGAAAGGTTTTCATTACATCATGCTCATTGTATTTACTGCAAGTGTCTAGAACTGAAATATCTAATATTGTGTTGTAGAAAATCATGATGTATGACTAACAAAAGGGAAAAAAAAGAAAACTTTCAGTGTGAAATTTGAAATAGACCAAAATCATTGATGTAGAAAGAAAATTACTAAAGCACTATGTAATCTACAAAATTCAAAGCTCATGCAATAAAAAGCCTTCAAGAAATATTTGTATTTTATATATGTACAGATCATGATCAGCTATTCTGCCAGCTGAGATGATCATGACCACATTACAGCTGTAGAGGGAGAGAGTGAAAATAAAAAGGCACCCAAGAAATCACTTAAAAATGCAAACCCAATCTTTTGTCATAGATCTCTATGGGTAAAGAAAATAAGTGACACAAGATTGCATAGTTTGCCATTTTGTTAAGCCTACATTATGTGCAGCACCTCAAATGTTCCACAAAGAAAAGAATAAGGTGATGTAAGTGTATGATATGACCTTTTGCAAAACAAGAATTATTGTGAGCAATCTGCTATGACCCAGCATGGAGAAGTGACTTATGAATACTGTGTGCATTAGTTGCCACAAACAAAGCTTTGGCTGCATTAAATGTGGATGAGATAGAATTGTTATGTGCCTGAAATTACATGAAGACATCCATAATTTGGGTATGCATGATTTCAATGAAAAGAATATTAGAACCCATAAATATATGAGGAACTTTTATCAAGTGTTGTACACAGCAACTGCATGTCTGCCAATAAGTGTCCTGGTTTGTGTATTAGTGTGCTTCCAAAAGCTGCATAAGCATAATGAACTGGAAATATACCGACAAGTGCTCAATTAGTGCTCACCAAATGAAGCAGTGAGTTAGTGAGTGGCCCTTATGATGGAGAGTGTTTAATACAAAAATAATGAAGCAGCAGCAAATGTAAACATCCAGCAGTGTATTACCCCTTGTGCATTCATCCTCACTGACTTCAATCTGGGACTCCTGTTCTTCTTCTGTGTGTGGTGGTGGAGACAAGTGTATTAGGAAGTGGAGGGGAAGGGTTTGGTCCGCAAAGAGAGTAGGTTACCTCAAGACTTGTGAGCAGAACATATACAACAGACTCCTAAACACTGAGCTTGCTGATTACTTGATTATATATAACTGTTAGTTCTATAGACAAACAGTACAGTCATTATGAAATTATTAGTCTTGGATTGTATGATACATACTGATTAATGTTCATGTTTTAAGTTGCAATATGCATATGTAAATTGTTTATAGATTATCATGAGAGTTCATGATTAAGTGACATGGTTATTTTTCTCATTACTTAGTTTGGCTGACTCACAATAAGTCATATTATATAAGCACAGAGGACCAAATATTCAAATAAATATCAATGAGCAGTCTAGTATGTAAGTATATGAATACAAAAGCTATCCTGGTACAGCTGGTACTGCTCCAATATTAATCAGAATATCAGTAACGAATAAGGCAAGGAGTGGAGTATAGGTACTTGTGATTTGAACTGGCACCTTGATCCAAAGTGTGCATAACTCACCCACAACTCTGAGGTTGAAGCTTAGCTGTGCCTTTCCTGCAGAGTTTTCAGCAGTAACAGTATAGACAGCTGAATCCTCAAGGGTCAGCTTATGAATGGCAATGTCTGTAGAGCCTTCAGACTCCTCCGTGCGGATGACAACGTGGCTTGTGGACTGGGGAGGGGAAGGAAAAGATGGTGAGTGAGGTTCATAAATATTTTCATCATCTCAAAAGTAAAATATTCCTCAGATCATATGAATGTAAACTGACTGGCAGATAAGGTACATATAAAATGATCATGTTTGACACTAACTGTAGTCATTACAGTACAGTACAATACTAGTGTAAATGAAATCTGAGGAAAAATGCTCTCTACATTTTAACTACTAAATTCACATTAGCTGTGTATTGTAACATTTTCATGTTCATCTTCAACTGTAATATGATGTAATGTGAAGAGACTCAGTAGTATGGAAAGTATACCGAGATGAACATAAAAATTATTTAACAAACTCTGAAGTTGAAGTGAATCAGGAGTGGCATGAACACTTACCTTGAGTGACTGGTCATTGCGGCTCCACTTGATGGTAGGCTGTGGGTGGCCAATCACCTGGATAGGCACGTGCCACTTCTCATCCACACGCAGACGCTGGACTTGTTGTTTTTCATCAAACTCAAACCTCGGAGACTCTGCATCAGAAATCACAATGAAATCAAACAGTATAAGAAGGGCGGGCTACACATTAACTAAGATGTCAGTGACATTTTCCATGAACATGACACACACACAAAACTGACCTTGGATAACAACCGTGGCAGAGCACTCGGCCATGCCAGCTTCATTACTAGCACGGCAAGAGTACATGCCGCCGGAGCTCTCGTTGGTCTCCTTGATGGTGAAGGTTGCGGTGAAGTTCTCATAAGAAGTAATACCAGTGATAGGCTTGCCATCCTTCTGCCACTCAATCTTAGGCAGGGGGTTGGCAGTGACCACACAGCGCAGGATCACCTCCTGGTGCAGGCCGGTGACAACAGGTGTCAGCTCCTCCTTCACCACGGGAGGCTCGGCTGTCTTGGGCTCGCAGACCTATAGGAAAGAAGTTTATACCATTTGTAGAGATTTTGATATTATACATAGCACGTTGAGATCTTAATGTTCAAGACTCAATAGAACACATAAAAGAATGTGTGGTTTCTTACCTTAACAGGTTTGGAGGCATCGGATGGCTCAGATGTGCCTATCTCATTGACGGCAGACACTCTGAAGCAATACTCCTCCATCTTGGTCAGCTTTGTCACTGTAGTTGTGGTCTCTGTGATCTTCACAGTCTTGTTGAAGACTACCCATTTCTGCTTCTTGGTGCTCCTGAAATATACATAATATCAGTCACTTCTTGTTATATTGCCATTCTGAGAGTCGAGATTTATCCATTCCTGGAAGTCTAAAAGTATGAATCAGTATTGATTATTCAGTGCCACAATGCTTCTGTCAAAACTCACTTGTATTCAATGATGTAGTTGATGATGCATCTGCCACCATCTTCCTTGGGCTCGGTCCAGTGCAGGGTGACACTGTCATCGGTCACCTTCATGGGCTCGGGAGTACCAGGCTGAGATGGTTTATCTGTGCAACACAAATTCAAATCATGTCAGAAATGTTGATGATGAGGACTTTGGAAGATGAGTGTTATAATAACTAAGTTTATCTATGAAATAATGTATTCATATAAATGAAGGTAAAAAAACATACAGTATTAGATATGGCAAAATGATGCTTTTGGGAATAAGTGTACATATGTGATTGGTAGCATCATTCATTTCAATGAATATTTCATAATTACAACTTTCTCCTCTTCCTGTATCATAATTCCTGAACCTTTATACATCAGCCAATACATAGGACCAATATTCATTAACAAAACAGGAAGAATTCTGTTTCATCCTTAAGTGTACAGCTTTCTGGAATTGCTACATGGAGACAATCCTCTGCTACTCACCCAGCAACTTCACAACAAACTCAGCATGAACAGTGCCACAGTCGTTGCTAAGCTTGAGCCGGTACTCTCCACAATCTGCCTCCTCCACTGTCTTGAGTGTGATGTAAGCCTCAGTCTCATTGATGGTTGGCAACATCTGCAGCAAGGAATAGTTATTCAAATTATTATTCATGATAAATCAATCCTTCAAATGAACAGGTGACTTAATTATGAAGTTAGCAGGTGCTTATTATTTCATATGTATGTTGTCTGATATTTGTAATGAGGATGAAAATTAAGACTATATGTTTAAACTGCAGAAAATAGTGCACGTTTCTCCATGTGCAGCGACTCTAACCTTGCGGGTGCCGTCCTTGTCCAGTGGCTGCCCCTTGTGAGACCAGGTGGCAGTGGGAGTGGGAGTGCCAGTGTAAGGCACCTTCAGGGTGACATCAGTGCCCTTGGTCACTACCACCTCCACCTTCTGGTACTCCTTGTCAATCTTGGGAGCTGTCTCCATTACTGTAAGGCAATAGTGCTGGTATTAGTATATGTCTCCACTATAGTATACTGTCAAAGACTACATCTCATACAACTGTAGTGAACTATGTAGCCAATTAAATTATTAGTAATTTCACAATCACTTTGATACATACTGATAACGTTCAGTTTGCAGGAAGTCTTGAGGCTTCCAAGGACACAAGAATATTCAGCTGCATCAGACTGAGTACAATTCTTGACAATTAAGATTCTCTTCTTTCCTTCCTTCTTGATGATGTACTTGTCGGAAGGCTTGAGTTCTTCTGTGCCCCTGTAGACAATCATTAGGTCAATAAAATTTCATGAAGCTCCCAGTTCTTAGGTCTCAGTAATCACTGTACATATATGTACAATCTCCTGGCTTTATTCACAAATTATATGTATTATTTTGTTTACTATGGAAATTTTCGGTCTTTCATTTACAAAGATTCTTTTGTCAAGGTTTAGTAATGCTCAAGCATCTGTGACTTACTTGAACCATTTCACTTCACTGTCCTTGGTGATCTCCACTGTGAAGGTGATGTCAGACTTATAGTTGACATCCATCTGACCGGGCAAGCCCTTGGAGAAGTCACCTTCAACTTGCAGTTCAACCTGTGGGATTCAACATGGCATATTGGTATTACACATTCATAAATTATGTAATAACATTTTCATCTTTTCTCATATAGTATTTATTGTGCCTATATCTTAGTATTGATAAGTGAGATAAAGTGTTAGTTCCACATGATATGAGTCTTGAGAACCTGTCTGATGGAGGACTCACCTTGAGAGTGGCAGAGCACTCACTCCTGCCCACCATTGCCCGGTAGGTGCCGCTGTCCTCCAGCTGGCAGTTGTACACCATCAACCTCTGAACCTGCAAACATGCATGAAAATGTGTGTGATTAGTAAATGTTTTGTTATGTAGGATCATGATAATGTTGTTGTGAGGAAAACCTGAAGACTAGATCCAGTTTAGGATATCTGAGAAACACAGGATTTCCAGAGTCACTTTCATTCTTGGAAGATAATTCCAGAAGGGATGTGATATAAAAACACATATACTTAATTACAAGAAAATATTTTCATTAAACTACCTTGCCATCAATGGAGAGCTGGTAGTGGTCAGAGAATCTGATTTCCTTTTCCTCCTTGAACCAAGTAATGACAGCATCACCCTTGGTTAGCTCAACCTGCAGACAAGTTTGTTATCAGTTCCTGGTAAGAGCAGCAAACTGTCATCAAGAAATCTTCACAGTATTACATCTAAGCCTTTACCAGCATGTAAGGAATACCCTCAAATTCCTCACCTCCATTGTGGCTCTGTTGCCCTTAGAGACAACTTGGTCCTTCATCTTCCTAACAATCTCGGCGGGCAGCTCGCGGACAGTGAGTTCAGCAGTGCACTCATGGTCTCCCAGTGCACAGGTGTACTCGCCCTCATCAGAGAGAGTGGCCTCCTTGATCACCAGCTTGCGCACCTTGCCTTCAGTCACCAGAGTGAAGCGCTTGTGTTGTTCTGTAATTTCCTCTCCATCCTGGGAAAGAAAGTTTAGGCATGTCAGGTTTTTATGAATTCGTACAGGCAGTACACAAGGAAAGAAATGCATTCTACAACTACATTCAATATCACGGAAAATATTTAAAATTTGTGAATAAAGTGAATCAGTACATATGCATCAACATTATAGAAATGATCTTATAATATCATTATGCTCTCAAAGCTCATGATATGGAATGCTTTACACTGATAGTTGTATGTAATAAGTCTGTACGCATTTCTCAGATGATCCATATTCTTTAAGATGAGGAGCTAAACACACCTTATGCCAGGTGACTGTAGCCTTGTCGCTTGTGACTTCCACCAGCAGGACAGCTTCCTCCCTCTCCTGAACCTCTACGTCCTGCACTCTCTCCACGAAGTCATCCAGTCCTGCAACATCAAAGGGGCAATTTGTAAATATTTCACATTATACTATACACATTTTCCTTTATAAATAATTGTATTTTGCACATTTGCATTAGCTTTTGAAATGCTGGTTGTATGATGGGGCAGTATTAAATGACCTGAAAGTATTCATGGAATAAACTTTTAGACAACAAAAATCATAATTACAATGTTACAATACAAATTCTTCCACTCCCACAATCATGCATTAATAATAACAATGGATAGATATAATGGAAAATTTTCTCTAATACACAAATATGGATAGCCTTGATACTATGAGATTTATGAAGACCACACATACCTCTGACAGTAAGGTTGCAGAAGGTGGTCTGATCATCAAAGGTGCACTTGTATTTGCCAGTGTCATTGAGGGTTGCTGAGTGAATGATGAGGCGGTGAGTGAGTCCATCGTGCTCGATCTCAAATGTCTCATTCTTTTTTATTTCAGTCTTACCCTTGAACCACTTGCACTGAAAGTTGAATATGGTATAAGTTAGCATTCCGTCTTACTGATGCACTACCTTTGATACTTATTTATAGAAAAGTTGTAAGATGCAAATGGTAATAATGGGATTGTCTTCATCTATGTGTCGGAAATTTAGTTTAACTTATATTTTGTAACTAACTAAACACTAATATGGAAAATCAGATCTTTTAATATATAGTTTACATCATCATATGGGGAACTCACTTTAATATTTTCATTTAACTGATGTGCTAACACACACTTTTCAGTTCAATGCAAACTTACTGGCTTTTCCTTGGAAGTGCGACACTCCAGCACAACTTCTGAGCCCTCGTCCACTATACAAGACTCCAGACCTCTCTTGAAGGTGCTGCAAGTGAGAGTACAAGTTAGGAAGCAGTAGGGCCTTGCTTACCATTGCTTGAACCAGTCAGTGGTGCAAGAAATACATGAGAAAACAACAGGTTAGGCCATACAATATAAAATAAAAACATTCATGGAAGTACATGTGCTTGTAAAGAATAAAATCATTCATAGTAGTGCATGTGCTTTTAAAAAATTAGTCATTGTACAGAAAAATTACATACATTAAGTCTGCCTTTGAAAGAAAGGCAAGAAAACTCATGAAATATGATGACATATCACAAGTACAGCAACAAAATATAAATATTATTTACTAGTGTAGGATGGCATTCATGAAAGGAATCTAGTCCAAAGGAAAAAGCAAAAAAAATGAATTGGTGAACATATAAATTGTATCACTTCATGTCCACTCTCCTCCATACATTCACATATCACTGATAAGAGAAGAAAATATTAGGCAAACTTTTTAAGCTAAGTGTGAAAACCCAGAACAATTTAAACTGGTCTTTCCTCACTAGGAAAGTGAGGAGTTCCAAGATTCATACTTACACAAACTCTGCCCCAACTGTAATATTAGCCGTGTGTGAAGCCTTGCCAACTTTGTTAGTAGCTGTGCAAACATATTTCCCAGAATCTTCTTTGGGCTGCACGTTGCGTATTTCAAGAACAGCCAACTCATCTTGATAAGTCATGACCACATTCTTCCCCTCCTTGAGTTTCTTGCCATTCCTGCAGCAGCAGCAGGACAGGCGGCCAAAGTGAGCACAAGCAGTGGGTTAACAAGTCACATCACTTTGGGGAAGGTAACATATTCAGAGTATTTTGTGATAAGACAAATTTAGTGAAAGGGTTAAGGAGTTAAGCAAATACATTGTTTAGAGCAGTCAATAAAAAAAGCCAAATAGAATAAGTCAAAGTGTTTTAAATCAAATATAACTGCAGGCAATGGATGTATTAACAAAAGTCAATGTGTCTGCATAAATGTGTGAGAAACAAAACTTTATGGCTACTGAATGGATAATGTAAAAGCTACTAAAGATGTCAGCCATTAAAAAGAAAGAAAAGCAAATGTCAACCACAAAAAACAACACAAAGGTGATGGCCTAAGGATGAGGCCTGAGGTCCTCCAGGTAAGAGGGGAGACAGAGGACACAGACACAGTGGCTGACCATCTTACCTGCTCCATGTGACATCAGGTGACGGGATGCCATGGATCTTGGCCACCAGGCGGATGGTTCCCTCAGACTCCACTGTCTGGTCTGGGTACCCTTCCTCAAACTCAGGAACTTCAGGAGCCTGCAAGAGGAATTGAGTATCAGAAGGATGCAAGCCAATGAAACACTCAATCCAAACTATGATACAATTGAAAATTTGATTACTGTACAATATCTTTTCTTTCCAGTAGTTCCAAATGGGAGAGACCTAGAAGTAAATTGGGATTCTTAGCATTCCACTAGTACTATGAAGTGAATTCTAGGACTCTTAAACAACTATTCCCTCTTCTTCAATGACTCTCAACTGCCCACCTCTTCTACACTTAACATCCTCAGTCTGCCTTTTACTTATAATCTAACTTCATATCTCCTCTCTAGCTAAAACAGCTTCTATTAAGTCAGGTGTTCTGAGTCATCTCTGTCAGTTTTCTCATCCCTCCAACTGCTAACTCTATACAGGGGACTTAATTTTTCATGTATGGAGCATGCTTTGCACATATTGGGGGAATTCCACTCATACAGCTGCCCCTCCTACTTAAAGAAGGGAAAACTCTAATATGGTTAAAACTCTTTCTCTTCAGTATTTCTAAATGAAGTTAACTTACAGGTTTCTCCACTTCCTTCTAATACATACTGTAAAGTGTATTGTAAGGTAAGAAAACTGACCGTAACTCTGAGGGTGATGTGGTTCTTGGCCTCTCCTTCACGGTTCTTAACAGTGATCTCATAAAGACCTTCATCCTCCTTCTTGGCTCCCTTAATGATGATGATGGAACGGTATGCATGAACATCCTTCTGCTTCACTAGACGGATTCTTGGTGACTCACGAACAACCTGTAGAAAAATGACAATAGTAATTACGTACTATGCAGTGATGTGTATGAAAAATTATGTGAAAATACAGTGGCTGTTTATCTTATATTATTAGTTTATTAGATTAAGATATGTACTAAATTTTAAATGGTATAAAAGGAATCAGTTGCTAATTTTCCACAAGGAGAAAACAAACGCTGGATGATTTAAGTTACATTGCCATATCACACTTATCAGCTAAAGAACTCCATATATTCAACTTATGAAAGGTTAAAGCTATGAAGTCACTGGTTTAAGTATAATGCTGAAGGCAACAGGGTAATAGTGACAGTGTTAGTTTCACAATGCCCTTGCAACCCTGTAGACCTTACTTAAACCATTATTCAAAATTTCTACATTCCTACACTCACACAGATATGTCGAGTCTTATGTTGAATACTACATATGCTACAAAAATAATCTTGAATGATCTAAACTTAGGCTCTTTTTTGTGCATTTGTTCATCCTTCTTCCATACAATTACACACTTTGTATACAGCAACACACATTAGAGTAACAATTTTAAGAACTTATGTGAGCTTAAGTTTATTTTGTGCAGTTGATATCTCACCTGTCCATCCTTCCTCCATACGATGTCAGGTTCAGGAATGGCAACAAGGCGAACGTCCAACTCCAGTTGTGTTCCCTCCTCAACTGTCTTCACTGTGGGTTTGTTGGCGAAGGTTGGTGGAATGCCTTCCATGATGTCACACACAGAGGACTCCCTGCTGAGGCTGCGGCGCGAGGCAATCATGACGTCTGAGCCATGGTCGCTGATTGGTCCCTCCACTACAAGTTCAGCTGAGGAAGTGATGTGGCCAGCCTGGTTCTTTGCAACACAAGTGAACAAGCCAGCATCCTCAGGGAAGACTTCCTTCACCACCAATGTTGCTGTGTTGTCGTCAGAATAGAACACCTGCACATACAAATGATGACACTTAATATTCCAGGACGAGTGATACAAGGTAATATTTCCTTATGTAATATATGAAAATCTTTTTTGTATTCTGATAAAATTTAAGAGAAAATAGATGGACCAGGACACATTAACTTGTAGAATTCATAGATATATTCCTTGTCCATCCTCTCATAGTGTTAGGATTATATGCATCATATTTTTAAGTGCATCACCTCTAAAACTTCTACTCAAGATGATGGCATTGAGGATTAACTAGGACTGTTCTTGGTGCAAAATTACAGTCTGCATTACCTGGAACTCCTCAGATGGCTTGATGATGGCTGTCTGCCTGAACCAGGTGACAGTGGGGCGAGGAGTACCCTTGATCTTGCACACAAATTGAGCTTCCTGTCCATCCACCACAGTGATTGGCTCCAGCTTGGTCACCATCTTGGGCAACTCTGATTTTTGTCCCTTCTTCAATTCTGCAAGGAAAAAATAATGGTGTGTTGAATGTTGTATTGCTTTTGAATTCAGCTAATATGGAGAACTGCAATTCAAGTTAAAGTCAAATTATAATATTCCTCTTTAAAATAAGAATCAGAATGCTTATACATGCAGCACAGAACATAATGCATACTGTCAAAGACTGGGAGTTTGTTGGCCTTTTCCTCAATCTTCTTCTCGACATAGTGTGTGTAGGACACTTCCTCGGCCAGTAACTTGGCTGGCACGTAGCCTTCCTCCAGCGTGAGGTGCTTCTTGACGAACCACCAGTCACTGTTGGTCATTTCTGTAATGCACAAACAATAAAAGTTGTTTAATGAATTTCTGCAATATATGCACACCATAACAAAATATTCATTAGAGCAGCCAAAAGTAGTGGTAAGACTTCACATGAAGTTTTGCTTGACTGACCTTGTACATACACCTTCTCTCCCTCCACAAGGTGCATGGCATTCTCCTGTGTGTTGTCTGCGATGTAGGTGGCTGTTGCTCTTAGCTGGTCACCGGGCTTGACTGAGAGTGGTGGTGGGATTTCCAGTACTGGAAAAAGTAAGGTATGTATCATTCCATCATTCACCCCTTAAGCCAACAAGTGCATGGGCACTCAATTGGATAGAGGAGGAGATCTTGCTGGCTGCCATCACAGTAGTGGAGAGCATAAAACTTACTGAAGGCTTGACACTCAGTTTGGCCAAATAAATGAAGCGTTAGTGTAATGATCTGTTAATCATAGGATGTTTGAGAAGTCATCATATGCCATCATTACTTTGGATCATTTCTTTCCTAACAGTCTTTCCATGCAGGTGACCCATAATAGTACTGTAATACTCACAGTATATTCTAACTGTATTTAATATTTCATTTTTGCTATATAATTAGCTTCTCAAGCATCCTTTTCTTCTACGTATTGACAGTAACACATGTAGACAGCATGTGAATCTATTTCAGTCACTTCACCATGACACCAATATATGTATGTTTCATGGTGACAATTGATAAGAGATGTTATTGTGTAAGTAGTTCAGTATGTAGCAAACAAATGTTTTCATATGAGAGAAGCATGAAAAATAAATAATAGGTTTGTGCTGTGTCAGTTTTGCCATCATACAGAATGTACAGCATTTCAGAAGTGAGGGCGATGGTATTAACTTATCAGTGTGTGTTAAGCCTCACCAATGGTGTGGGGGGGATATCAAGGTGACTTACAATATTTGTCACTTCTTAAATTATCTGCCTGGAAATTTGGCTGTTTGTGTCTTGATGACAGTTAATGACTCAATGTTCCACAAACTTTGCACATGAGTATTCTATTGTTTGTTTAGCATGATGAGGTCTGTATTACACTCACTACGACAACAATAAAGATATCTGCAAATACACTGGTCTATCATAGAGGAACATAGGGGTGGAAAATCTTACTGATCTTATTTGATATTCATAATAAAAGTTTGATTCAGTTGGGTCAACTAAGAGAGTCTTGCTGTTTTGGAACAATTCAACTTCTTCAGCACTTTGAGTTAAAAATATTATAAAATGAAATTGCTCTGGAAACAGAAAAGGAAAAGAATAAAACTAAAATAATAACAGGCACATAAGAGTGTGTGGCCCATTCAGGTTATGTTGGGTGAGTAATAGCATGTCAATAGTAAACCATGAATGCTGTTAGGTTGTACCCATGTGTGTGTTTACCTTCTGTTGGTGATTGTGCTGGCACCTTTATGTGCATTTGGACGTCCTCTGCAAAGTGTGAGATAATGTGAACACATTGTATCTAGTGTTCAGTGTAGCTATATATCATATGCATTTCCTTTGTTAAAGATAATCTACCTTTTATGAAACATGACATGTGAAATAGTCATTAATTATTTTATCACCAGGATAATAAGAAAATTTACTCTTGTGCAATATGCACTATGCAACTATATACTACTATACAACTCTATTATCTGAAAAGAATAGCATTAAGTATTAATACTAAAAAAATATAGAAAATAATGCAAAAGCAGAAATAATAATGGCAATAATAATAATAATAATAATAATAATGATAATAATAATAATAATAATAATAACAGTAACTAGTAGTACTACCAATAATAATAGTAATAGTATTAATAATGATAAATGATAACAATAGAATGCTAAAAATAGAAACATAATAAATGCAACATAACTATAAAGGCAGAAGCACCATGCTGAAATAGAATAAAACAGAAAAACAATAAAACAAAGAGAAGAGAAGCAAATAAATTGACTGAGTGCTGGCAAGGGCTGCAAGAGAGAGGGTACCACCTCTCCCACCAAAACCCAGCAGCTTTTCAGTCATAAGCCGAACCACATCCCAAAGCCATTTATCCCCAAAATATAATATAAAATAAGAGAAGTGTCAGCTTTAAAGTGAAGCTGACTGGCGAGGTGAAGGCAGATATGTGAGGGTGACACAGTGTATTATTTTTCCTGGATTTCACTGCCTCGGACAAATAATGTTTTCAAATTGTCACCCAAACATCTACTAATACAACTTGAAACATCGAGAAATAATGCGTACATAAAAAATACAAAGTCATTATGCGTGTTACATGAGGTTAGCGAATAATGGAAATAAAGCCTATGAGAAAATAGAAATAATAGTAGCCAAAGTAAAGAACCAAATAATACCGAGGTGAGTATATTAGAGGCGATGAAACTCTTCGAAGTTTTGCTAACCTTGAGTGAAGACCGGAGGCTCTTTGGGTACGGGTGGAGGCTTCACCTTGTGGGTGGTTTCAATTTCCTCCACCTCATGCTTCTCATACCTTTTCTTTGTGAGGCCAAATGTAAACTGAGTTTCACCTTCGTCACTTGGTTCTTCCTCTTCCTTTGGCTTCTTGGGTTTGATCTTGAAGACTTCCGAGACCACCTCTTCTTCCTCAACGGGCTCGGGCCTCCTTGTAATGGTCACGCCTGTCTCCTCCTCCTCCTCTTCCTCTACCTTGTATGCCGGCTTCTTCTTCTTGGGACGCTTGATTTGGAATACTTCCTGGACCTCCTCCGGTGACTTTGGCTCGTCCTCAGGTTCTTCGGTTACCTTCTTCTTGATGGTAACCTTCTCCTCACCCTCTTCGGTCACCTTCTTTGGCTTCTTCCTCTTAATCTTGACAATTTCCTCTTGAGGCACTTCAACCCCATCCTTAAACACCTTCTTGATCACAGTTAGTTCATCTATTTCCTCAATGATAACACCAGGTTCAGGTTCCTCTTCAGCTGGGAGTGTCATTTCTGACTCAAAGGTTTCTTCCACAACAGAGTACTTCTTCTTTGGCCTCTTCATCTTAATCTGCACCTCTTCAGTTGTTTCCTCCCTCTTGAAGTCTTCCTTTGGTTTAATCTTTATCTCCACTTCTTCTGAAATCTCATGACTTTCCTTTGGCTTTGGCTTAGGCTTCCTCTTGAGGGTGACAGTTTCACTTACTTGGCTAGGTGCTTCTTCCTCTGGCTGTTCTTCTTCTTCCTTTGGCTTTCTCAATGTGAATGCTTCTTCAACCTCTTCTTCAACAACAACCGGCTTCTTCTTCTTTGGTTTCATCTTAATGCTAACCTGTTCTGTCACTTCCTCCTGTACTACTGGTTCAGGTGATTTTTCCTTGATGGTCACTTCTGTCACCTCTTCCTTAGGTTCCTCTGGCTTCTTCTTCTTGGGTTTCTTAATTGTGATTTGTTCTGTGGGTTCTTCTTTCTCATCTTTAGGCTCCTCAGGCCTCTTGATAGTCACTTCTTCTTCCACAGTTTCCTCCGTTTTGGAAATCTTCTTCTTGGGCTTCCTCTTTATAACAACAGCTTCTTCTGGTTCTGGAGATTTTTCCTCAACTTCATCCTTCTTCACGATCACAGTCTCTTCTGATACAACCTCCTCAGTGACAATGGATTTCTTCTTCTTTGGTTTCAATTTAATCTGAACCTCTTCACTGATCTCCTCAATCACCTGTTCCTCCGGTTCTTCTCTACGGATTGTTACTTCCTCTGCAACTTCTTCAACTACCTCCTCCTTCTTCTTCTTCTTGGGTTTCAATTTGATAACTTCTGTCACTTCTTCTTCCTCTTCTGGCCTCTTCTTCATAATAACCTCTTCAATAACCTCTTCCTTCTCTGGCTCTGGCTTCTTCTTTGGTTTCTTCTTTATTGTCACTTCTTCAGTGACCTCCTCAACAACAGCTTCCTTAGGCTCCTCAAGCTTCTTCTTCTTGGGTTTCTTTATAGTTACCTCCTGTGAAATCTCTTCCTCAGGTTCCTTCTTCTTCTTTGGCTTCTTCTTGATGACCACAGTCTCTTCCTGTTCTGGAGACTTCTCCTTAACTTCCTCTTCCTTTACTGTGACAGTCTCCTCTGAAATAACTTCCTCAACAATGGACTTCTTCTTCTTTGGTTTCAGCTTGATCTGAACCTCCTCACTTATCTCTTCAATTACTTGCTCCTCTGGTTCTTCCTTGCGTATTGTTACTTCCTCAGCAACTTCTTCTGGCTTCTTCTTCTTTGGTTTCTTTAGTGTGATTTGCTCTGTGGGCTCCTCCTTTTCTTCCTTCGGCTCCTCAGGTTTCTTAAGCACAACCTCTTCCTCTGGTTCTTCCTTTTTGGGAACCTTTTTCTTGGGCTTCTTTAGGACCACAGTCTCCTCTTTTTCTGGTGACTTCTCCTTGACCTCCTCCTCCTTCACTGTGACAGTCTCCTCTGAAATAACTTCCTCTACAATGGACTTCTTTTTCTTGGGCTTTAACTTGATCTGAACTTCTTCACTGATCTCCTCAATGACTTGTTCCTCTGGTTCCTCCTTGCGTATTACTACCTCTTCAGCAACTTCCTCAGGCTCCTTCTTCTTCTTCTTGGGCTTCAGCTTAATAACTTCTTCTGTCACTTCCTCTGGTTCTTCTGGCTTCTTTATGACAACTTCTTCAGTAACCTCTTCTTTCTCTGGCTCTGGCTTCTTCTTTGGTTTCTTCTTTATTGTCACTTCTTCAGTGACCTCCTCAACAACAGCTTCCTTAGGCTCCTCAAGCTTCTTCTTCTTGGGTTTCTTTATAGTTACCTCCTGTGAAATCTCTTCCTCAGGTTCCATCTTCTTCTTTGGCTTCTTCTTGATGACCACAGTCTCCTCCTGTTCTGGAGACTTCTCCTTAACTTCCTCTTCCTTCACTGTGACAGTCTCCTCTGAAATAACTTCCTCAACAATGGACTTCTTCTTCTTTGGTTTCTTCATGATTGTCACTTCCTCGCTAATCTCTTCAGTGACCTTCTTGGGCTCAATAATTTCTACTACTTCTTCCTCAGCCTTCTTAATTATGACCTCCTCCTCTGGCTCTTCCTTTTTGGGAGCCTTCTTCTTGGGCTTCTTCAGAACAACAGTTTCCTCTTGTTCTGGAGACTTCTCCTTAACTTCCTCCACTGTGACAGTCTCCTCTGATATAACTTCTTCAACAATGGACTTCTTCTTCTTTGGTTTCAGCTTTATCTGAACCTCTTCACTGATCTCCTCAACCACCTGTTCTTGTGGTTCTTCTTTGTGCAATATCACCTCCTCTACAACTTCCTCTGGCTCCTTCTTCTTTTTCTTTGGCTTTAGCTTGACAACTTCCTCTTTCACTTCTTCTGGCTCTTCTGGCTTCTTCTTCTTTGGTTTCTTCATGATTGTCACTTCTTCGCTAATTTCTTCAGTTACCTTCTTGGGCTCAATCATTTCTATCACCTCTTCCTCAGCCTTCTTAATGATGACCTCCTCCTCTGGTTCTTCCTTTTTGGGAGCCTTCTTCTTTGGTTTCTTCAGGACCACTGTTTCCTCTTGTTCTGGAGACTTCTCCTTAACTTCCTCCACTGTAACAGTTTCCTCTATAACTTCCATTTTCACTTCTTCTTCCTCTTCTGGCCTCTTCTTCATAATAACCTCTTCAATAACCTCTTCCTTCTCTGGCTCTGGCTTCTTCTTTGGTTTCTTCTTTATTGTCACTTCCTCAGTAACCTCCTCAACAACAGCTTCCTTAGGCTCCTCAAGCTTCTTCTTCTTGGGTTTCTTTATAGTTACCTCCTGTGAAATCTCTTCCTCTGGTTCCTTCTTCTTCTTTGGCTTCTTCTTGATGACCACAGTCTCCTCCTGTTCTGGAGACTTCTCCTTAACTTCCTCTTCCTTCACTGTGACAGTCTCCTCTGAAATAACTTCCTCAACAATGGACTTCTTCTTCTTTGGTTTCTTCATGATTGTCACTTCCTCACTAATCTCTTCAGTGACCTTCTTGGGCTCAATAATTTCTACTACTTCTTCCTCAGCCTTCTTAATTATGACCTCCTCCTCTGGCTCTTCCTTTTTGGGAGCCTTCTTCTTTGGCTTCTTCAGGACAACAGTTTCCTCTTGTTCTGGAGACTTCTCCTTAACTTCCTCCACTGTGACAGTCTCCTCTGATATAACTTCTTCAACAATGGACTTCTTCTTCTTTGGTTTCAGCTTTATCTGAACCTCTTCACTGATCTCCTCAACCACCTGTTCTTGTGGTTCCTCTTTAACTTCTTCAGGTTCCTTCTTCTTCTTGGGTTTTAGTTTAACAACTTCCTCCTTCACTTCTTCCACCTCTTCGGGCTTCTTCTTCTTGGGTTTCTTCTTGATTGTAATTTCCTCACTGATCTCTTCAGTAACCTTCTTGGGCTCAATCACTTCTATAACCTCCTCTTCAGCTTCCTTGATTATGACTTCTTCCTCTACCTTTTCCTTTTTATCTACCTCATCTTCCTCAACCACTTGCACAACCTTCTTTTCCTTTGATGGACCCTTCAGTACTATGACATCTTCTTGGTCAGCTCGAAGAAGCTCCTCTGTTACAGTCACCTTAGCTGTGTCTTCCTTAGCTTTAGCTTCTGTAAATGAATCTGGGGCAAGTTCTGTAGATATTTCAAATACTTGCAAGGAATCTTTTCGTCGTGGAATGGTAACAACTGCAGTTTCTTCCTTTTGTTTTGGAGTAGGCATTTCTTCTGTTTGGTCTTCAACTTGTACCTCACTCACTGAGAATGGTTCCTGTGGACTGACAATTTGTTTTGCAGTTTCAGTTTTGGGTTTCTCTTCCTTGATATCACCAGGTAACTCCTTGACATTAATTTCTTCAACAGAAATGGAGTCACGTGGTGACCAGATGGACCTAGCTTTTTCTGTCTTTGGTTTCTTTTCTTCTATATCTTCATGTGATTCCTTTACTGCCACTTCTTCAATAGTAACTGATTGGTGAGGTGCAAACATTGAGGTAGCTTGCTCTATCTGCAGCTTGAGGTCCTCCAATGCTCCTGAAATGCCCTTTACCAAGACCTCTTCAACAGAAATAGATTCCTGTTCAGGGAACACCGACACAGCCTTTTCAGACTTTGGTTTTTTATCTGGAAGGTCTTCAGGAGCATCTTTTACTGAAACTTCCTCAATGGATAATGGTTCATGAGGAGATACAGTTCGTACAGCCTTTTCTGTCTTTGGCTTATGGTCAGTAATGTCTTCAGGAGCTTCTTTCACTGAGACCTCCTGGACAGCAATGGACTCTTGTTCAGACCATACAGATGTAGCCTTCTCTGTCTTGGGTTCCTTGTCTTTGATTTCTTCTGGCTCCTCCTTGACAGTAACCTCCTCCACAGTAACTGATTCGTGAGGTGCTATGGAAGTGGTGGCTTGCTCTGTGGTGAGCTTCAGGTCTTTCAGTGAACCAGGTGCTTCCTTAACAGAAACCTCCTCCACAGAAATTGATTCCTGTTCTGACAGAATTGATGTGGCTTGTTCAGTCTTGGGTTTCTTCTCTGTCACTGTACCAGGAGCTTCCTTGACAGATACTTCTTGAACAGAAATAGATTCTTGTTCAGACCAAATAGAAGTTGCCTTTTCAGTTTTCAGTTTCTGGTCGGCCAAATCAGATGGAGCTTCCTTGACCAAAATTTCTTGAACAGAAATTGATTCCTGTTCTGAAAGGATAGATTTTGCTGTCTCTTCCTGGGGTTTCTTCTCACTAATGTCTCCTGAAGTTTCCTTCACTGTAACCTCTTGTACAGTGATGGATTCATGAGGAGAAACAATGGAAGTGGCTTGTTCTGTCTTTGGCTTCCTGTCCTTCATATCACCAGGAGCTTCTTTAACTGAAACTTCTTCAACAGTGATTGACTCTTGCTCAGACAAAATGGAAGTTGCTTTGTCTGATATGGGTTTCTTCTCACTAATGTCTCCTGAAGTTTCCTTCACTGTGACCTCTTGTACAGTGATGGATTCGTGAGGAGAAATGATGGAAGTGGCTTGTTCTGTCTTGGGCTTAGCTTGCTCCATGGTGCCTGGAGCTTCCTTGACTGATACCTCCTGAACAGAAATGGACTCCTGTTGAGAGAAAATAGAAGTAGCCTGTTCTGTTTTAGGTTTATACTCACTGATATCAGAGGGAGCTTCCTTGATGGACACTTCCTCCACTGTGAGTGATTCGTGGGGAGCGATGACTGAAGTAGCTTGTTCAGTCTTGGGCTTGGCATCCTTCATGGTTCCAGGGGCTTCCTTTACTGACACCTCAGCGACAGAAATGGATTCTTGTTCTGAGAAGATAGATGTTGCCTTCTCAGACTTGGGTTTCTTCTCACTAATGTCTCCTGAAGTTTCCTTCACTGTGACCTCTTGTACAGTGATGGATTCAAGAGGAGAAATAATGGAAGTGGCCTGTTCTGTCTTGGGCTTGGCTTGCTCCATAGTGCCTGGAGCTTCCTTGACTGATACCTCCTGAACAGAAATGGACTCCTGTTCTGACCAAATGGAAGTAGCTTTCTCTGACTTAGGTTTATGCTCACTCAATTCAGAAGGAGATTCTTTGACCGATACTACCTGCACTGAAAGAGACTCATGAGGGGTAATTACTGAGATAGCCTGCTCAGTCTTGGGTTTGGCATCCTCGATAGTTGCAGGAGCCTCCTTTACTGACACCTCTGCAATAGAAATTGGTTCTTGTTCAGATAAGATTGATGTAGCTTTGTCTGATTTGGGTTTATGTTCAGTGATGTCTGCAAAGGTTTCTTTAGCTGTAACCTCCTGAATTGTGAGAGACTCATGTGGAGAGACAGTGAATGTGGCCTGTTCAGTCTTGGTTTTTCTGTCCTTCATGTCACCATGAGATTCTTTAACTGATACCTGGTGTACAGATATGGATTCTTGTTCTGAGAGAATGGATGTAGCTTTTTCTGTTTTGGGTTTCTTTTCTGTAATGTCTCCAGAAGTTTCCTTAACTGTAACCTCATGTACAGTAAGAGACTCGAAAGGAGAAATTTTGGACATGGCATGTTCTGTTTTGGGTTTAGTGTCATCAAAATCACCAGGAGTTTCTTTAACTGTAACTTCTTGTACATTTAGAGATTCATGAGGAGATATGATGGAAGTGGCTTGTTCTGTTTTTGGCTTGGCTTCTTCTATGTCACCATGAGCTTCCTTGACTGTTACTTCTTGTACAGAGATAGACTCTTGTTCAGAGAGAATAGAAGTTGCTTTGTCAGTTTTTGGCTTCTTTTCAGATATATCTCCGGAGGTTTCCTTCACTGTGACCTCTTGTACAGTGATGGATTCGTGAGGAGAAATGATGGAAGTGGCCTGTTCTGTCTTGGGCTTAGCTTGCTCCATGGTGCCTGGAGCTTCCTTGACTGATATCTCCTGAACGGAAATGGATTCCTGTTCTGACAAGATTGAAGTTGCTTGTTCCTTTTTGGGTTTATGTTCACTGAAGTCAGAAGGAGCTTCCTTGATGGACACTTCCTCCACTGTGAGTGGTTCATGTGGAGAGATGACTGAAGTGGCTTGCTCAGTCTTGGGCTTCATATCCTTTACTTCACCAGGAGCTTCCTTTACTGACACCTCTTGTACAGAAATTGATTTTTGTTCAGACCAAATGGAAGTTGCTTTTTCTGTCTTTGGCTTATGGTCAGTAATGTCTTCAGGAGCTTCTTTCACTGAGACCTCCTGGACAGCAATGGACTCTTGTTCAGACCACACAGATGTAGCCTTCTCTGTCTTGGGCTTCTTGTCTTTGATTTCTTCTGGCTCCTCCTTGACAGTAACCTCCTCCACAGTAACTGATTCGTGAGGTGCTATGGAAGTGGTGGCTTGCTCTGTGGTGAGCTTCAGGTCTTTCAGTGAACCAGGTGCTTCCTTAACAGAAACCTCCTCCACAGAAATTGATTCCTGTTCTGACAGAATTGATGTGGCTTGTTCAGTCTTGGGTTTCTTCTCTGTCACTGTACCAGGAGCTTCCTTGACAGATACTTCTTGAACAGAAATAGATTCTTGTTCAGACCAAATAGAAGTTGCCTTTTCAGTTTTCAGTTTCTGGTCGGCCAAATCAGATGGAGCTTCCTTGACCAAAATTTCTTGAACAGAAATTGATTCCTGTTCTGAAAGGATAGATTTTGCTGTCTCTTCCTGGGGTTTCTTCTCACTAATGTCTCCTGAAGTTTCCTTCACTGTAACCTCTTGTACAGTGATGGATTCATGAGGAGAAACAATGGAAGTGGCTTGTTCTGTCTTTGGCTTCCTGTCCTTCATATCACCAGGAGCTTCTTTAACTGAAACTTCTTCAACAGTGATTGACTCTTGCTCAGACAAAATGGAAGTTGCTTTGTCTGTTTTTGGTTTCTTATCAACAACCTCTCCTGAGGTTTCCTTAACTGTAACTTCTTGTACATTTACAGATACATGAGGAGCAATAATTGATGTTGCTTGTTCTGTCTTTGGCTTGGCTTCTTCTATGTCACCATGAGCTTCCTTGACTGTCACCTCTTGTACAGAGATTGATTCCTGCTCAGACAGAATGGAAGTTGCTTTGTCTGTCTTTGGTTTCTTTTCTGTAATGTCTCCAGAGGTTTCCTTCACTGTGACCTCTTGTACAGTGATAGATTCATGAGGAGAAACAATAGAAGTAGCCTGTTCTGTCTTTGGCTTCCTGTCTTTCATGTCACCATGAGATTCCTTGACTGTGACCTCTTGTACAAAGATGGGCTCTTGTTCAGATAAGATGGAAGTTGCTTTGTCTGTCTTTGGCTTCTTTTCAGATATATCTCCAGAGGTTTCTTTCACCGTGACCTCTTGTACAGTGATGGATTCGTGAGGAGAAATGATGGAAGTGGCCTGTTCTGTTTTGGGCTTAGCTTGTTCCATGGTGCCTGGAGCTTCCTTGACTGATATCTCCTGAACAGAAATGGATTCCTGCTCTGACAAGATTGAAGTTGCTTGTTCCTTTTTGGGTTTATGTTCACTGAAGTCAGAAGGAGCTTCCTTGATGGACACTTCCTCCACTGTGAGTGATTCGTGGGGAGCAATGCCCAGCGTAGCTTGTTCAGTCTTGGGCTTGGCATCCTTCATGGTTCCAGGGGCTTCCTTTACTGACACCTCAGCGACAGAAATGGATTCTTGTTCTGAGAAGATAGATGTTGCCTTCTCAGACTTGGGTTTCTTCTCACTAATGTCTCCAGAGGTTTCCTTCACTGTGACC
This sequence comes from Callinectes sapidus, assembly GCA_020233015.1. Classification (NCBI taxonomy): domain Eukaryota; kingdom Metazoa; phylum Arthropoda; class Malacostraca; order Decapoda; family Portunidae; genus Callinectes; species Callinectes sapidus. The sequence continues at coordinate 11,690,255 of CM035200.1, read as the reverse complement.
TCTTGTACAGTGATGGATTCATGGGGAGAAACAATAGAAGTAGCCTGTTCTGTCTTTGGTTTCCTGTCCTTCATGTCACCGTGAGATTCCTTCACAGTTACCTCTTGTACAGAAATTGATTCTTGCTCAGACAGAATGGAAGTTGCTTTCTCTTTCTTTGGTTTCTTCTCAGCAACTTCTCCAGGAGTTTCCTTGACAGTAACCTCCTGTACAGTCACTGACACATGAGGAGAAATGATTGAAATGGCTTTTTCAGTCTTTGGTTGAATGTCTTTGACATCACCATGAGCCTCCTTGACTGTCACCTCTTGTACAAAGATGGACTCTTGTTCAGACAGAATTGAAGTAGCTTTGTCTGTCTTTGGTTTCTTTTCTGTAATGTCTCCAGAGGTTTCCTTCACTGTGACCTCTTGTACAGTGATAGATTCATGAGGAGAAACAATAGAAGTAGCCTGTTCTGTCTTTGGCTTCCTGTCTTTCATGTCACCATGAGATTCCTTGACTGTGACCTCTTGTACAAAGATGGGCTCTTGTTCAGATAAGATGGAAGTTGCTTTGTCTGTCTTTGGCTTCTTGTCAGTAATGTCTCCAGAAGTTTCTTTCACTGTGACCTCTTGTACAGTGATGGATTCGTGAGGAGAAATAATGGAAGTAGCCTGTTCTGTCTTGGGCTTAGCTTGCTCCATGGTGCCTGGAGCTTCCTTGACTGATATCTCCTGAACAGAAATGGATTCCTGCTCTGACAAGATTGAAGTTGCTTGTTCCTTTTTGGGTTTATGTTCACTGAAGTCAGAAGGAGCTTCCTTGATGGACACTTCCTCCACTGTGAGTGATTCGTGGGGAGCAATGCCCAGCGTAGCTTGTTCAGTCTTGGGCTTGGCATCCTTCATGGTTCCAGGGGCTTCCTTTACTGACACCTCAGCGACAGAAATGGATTCTTGTTCTGAGAAGATAGATGTTGCCTTCTCAGACTTGGGTTTCTTCTCACTAATGTCTCCAGAGGTTTCCTTCACTGTGACCTCTTGTACAGTGATGGATTCATGGGGAGAAACAATAGAAGTGGCCTGTTCTGTTTTTGGTTTCCTGTCCTTCATGTCACCATGAGATTCCTTGACTGTCACCTCCTGTACAGAGATTGATTCCTGCTCAGACAGAATGGAAGTTGCTTTGTCTGTCTTTGGTTTCTTTTCTGTAATGTCTCCAGAGGTTTCCTTCACTGTAACCTCTTGTACAGTGATAGATTCATGAGGAGAAACAATAGAAGTAGCCTGTTCTGTCTTTGGCTTCCTGTCTTTCATGTCACCATGAGATTCCTTGACTGTGACCTCTTGTACAAAGATGGGTTCTTGTTCAGATAAGATGGAAGTTGCTTTGTCTGTCTTTGGCTTCTTTTCAGATATATCTCCAGAGGTTTCTTTCACCGTGACCTCTTGTACAGTGATGGATTCGTGAGGAGAAATGATGGAAGTGGCCTGTTCTGTTTTGGGCTTAGCTTGCTCCATGGTGCCTGGAGCTTCCTTGACTGATATCTCCTGAACAGAAATGGATTCCTGCTCTGACAAGATTGAAGTTGCTTGTTCCTTTTTGGGTTTATGTTCACTGAAGTCAGAAGGAGCTTCCTTGATGGACACTTCCTCCACTGTGAGTGATTCGTGGGGAGCAATGCCCAGAGTAGCTTGTTCAGTCTTGGGCTTGGCATCCTTCATGGTTCCAGGGGCTTCCTTTACTGACACCTCAGCGACAGAAATGGATTCTTGTTCTGAGAAGATAGATGTTGCCTTCTCAGACTTGGGTTTCTTCTCACTAATGTCTCCAGAGGTTTCCTTCACTGTGACCTCTTGTACAGTGATGGATTCATGGGGAGAAACAATAGAAGTGGCCTGTTCTGTTTTTGGTTTCCTGTCCTTCATGTCACCATGAGATTCCTTCACTGTGACCTCTTGTATAGAAATTGATTCTTGCTCAGACAGAATTGAAGTTGCTTTCTCTTCCTTTGGTTTCTTTTCAGAAATATCTGATGGTTCTTCTTTTACTGAAATTTCCTGTACAGTAATTGATTCAAGTGGTGCAATAACTGATGTAGCCTGCTCCTCCTTGGGCTTGGCATCCTTCATGGTGCCAGGTGCTTCCTTTACTGATACCTCTTGAACGGCAATTGATTCATACTGTGAAAGAATTGATGTAGCCACCTCTGACTTAGGTTTCTTTTCAGATATATCCTGTGGTGCTTCCTTCACTGCAACTTCTTGGACTGAGAAAGACTCAAGAGTTGAGAATATTGAGGTAGCCTGTTCAGTCTTGGGTTTCATGTCCTCCATTGAGCCTGAAGTCTCCTTAACAGAAACTTCATGAACAGAGATAGATTCTTGAGGAGAAAATACAGATATTGCCTGCTCAGTTTTAGGCTTAGCTTCCTTGATATCCCCAGGTGCTTCCTTGATTGATACTTCTTGAATGGTTAGGGACTCCAGAGGAGCAATGATTGATGTAGCTGTAACACTCTTTGGTCTTGATTCATCCACAGATCCAGGGGCTTCCTTAACTGACACTTCTTCTATTGAAATGGACTCCTGTTCAGGTAATACTGATTTAGCTGTTTCTGCTTTCGGTAGCTTAATAGCCTTCTCTTCTGTCACAGTTTCAACGACAACTTCCTGAGATCCTGAGACATGTGTAGCCTGTTCCAGTACAATCTTACCTGTAGCCAGAATGTGTTGTTCAGGTTTTATTATGCCTGGAAGTATGTCAGGATGTTGTTGAGTGACTTGTGTAGAAATGTGCGGTGTGAAATTAAGTTTAGCGTGAGTGGTACCTGAAATGTCGAGTGTAGAAACACTACCCTCCTGTTCACCAATATCGGGGTGGGCAACGTTGGCCAAATGCATCGGAGTGATCACTGGTTTGGCTTTTACATTGTGTACAAACGGTTTTTCACTAACATAAGATTCTTCCTTCATTTCTGCACTAATTTCTGACACTGACACTGATTGCATTTCTTCGACACTTGGAACGGCTGTTTTGCCTTCCTCTTTCTTTTCAGACAAGACATTTCCAGCTTCACTAACGTCGTGCTGCAACACCTCTGCGGCTTGCTGTGTGTTCAAAGTGAGGGTTGCAGTTTTCTTTTCAATCACTTCACTATCAGCCAGTTTCTGAAGGCTGTCTTCAGGTTCAACATTAGTAGAGACTGCCACAATGTGACCAGACACTCGAGTGGCTGCATTGACTTTCGACGGTTCTGGGGCAACAGTATCAAAAGTGTTTTCAGACTCGTGTATTTGGACTTCTTGCACTTGAACTGTATCCTGAGGAATAACATCAGGTCTGGCTCTGCTTCTTGGTGCTTGCTTTTCAAAGCGTTTGGTAATGGGATCTTCAGTTTGTGTCTCTGTAATGAGCAAGGACCAGAACCCAGGTGTCTGGAACTCCTTGGGGACAATGGAAATGGTCTTCTCCCCTTCGTACTCTTCTTCTTTGTGGTGGACCATGGCTTCACTAATTGAGGCAGCACTGTGGAGCTCATGACTGGGGTTAGCTTGCTCTTCCTTCAGTTCTTCCAAGGTGAGAGTGTGTGTGCTTGAATCTGCTGTTACCTCAGATACAGTAAGAGGCTGCAGTGGCTGTATCATATCAGACTGTAAAGAGACAGTTCCTGGCTTTTCTAGTTCAAGTACTCCTTCCTTATCCTTGGTTTCTGTTTCAATTACAGACACAGCTGTTTGAGGGATGAAGAATGGCTTGACTTGAGACTCAATTGGTTTCTGTTCTTGAAGGTCTTTTATGGGAGACTCAGATCGTGTTTCACTAATTTGGAGAGGTGCCTTTGCACTTTCAAACTCCACTTTAGCAAGATCTTCCACTGGTTTTTCTTGTACATAGATACCTTCCTTTTCATTGATTCCCACATCACAGGATGAGGCAATCTTGTGGGCAAAGAGGGACACTGATGCAGATTCTGAGGGTTGTACTTTGTCTGCAGCCAACTCTGACACACTGGAAGCTATGCAAGTTTCCTGCACAACCAGTGGAATATTTGGTGCTTCTGTTTGGCTTGCAAGAGACATGGTGGGAAGTTTACTGGGTTCATGTATTCCCTCCCTTTCATGCAGTATGACTTCTGATACAGTGGCAGTTCTTGTGGAAACCAGTGAACCTGTTCCTTCTTCAGTCTTAGGCTTGGGAGCAGGTTTAAGTTCTGTTGTAGAAGAATGTGCTTGGACTTCTGAGACAGTGATGGCTTCTCCTGTACTGATGCTGCCTTCTGCCAGTTGAGTTTCAGGTTTTTCTTCTTTGTACACTCCTTCTCGTTCATTTGTTATGATGCCAGATGACAGAGCCACTTTTGTTGCCTGTGTGAGCTCTATCTTAGCATTCTCCATAGCAGGTGCAGGCTTCTCCAGCATCTTTCCTATTGCCTCTTCACTCTCTATTTCTGTCACAAGAAGTGGTTCCAGCCCTCCATTTATTTTTGATTTGAGCTGCAATGGAGTAGGTTTTGATTCAGTAAATGAACTTTCCTTCTCATTTGTATCTGTCTCTTGTATTGACACTGCCTTCTTTTCCTCAAATCCTGTTGTTGCTTCTCTTGACTGAGGCTTTTCTGGAGCAGGCAAGTCTTTGACAGATGAGGCAGCACACACCTCCTGAGTGACAGCAGATGGCATGCCTTCCACCATGTCAGTCTTGGCAGTGATCAGTGGCAGCTTATCTGGACTGTACTCCTCCTCTACCTGTGCAGTTTCAATTTCAGTTACAGCTGTGGCATGATAGCCCTTCAAGTCAATAGAAGCAATCTCTTCCAGAGGTGCTTCAGTTATGAAATCTTGTGTGCTGTCTTGAACTGTGCTCTGTGTTATGTGTAAGGCTTCATGACCTGGGAGTTGTTCTAGACTTGCAACATGAGAGAATCTTGGAATTTCTTTGAATTCTTCCTCTTTGAAGTTGACTGAAACCTCAGAGACTCGTACAGACTTCTGTGGTATAATTGAGGCGCTGGCCATGTCTGAGGAAGGTTTGCTCTCTTTCAAGTCCCTGAGTGGGGACTGAGCCTTAACTTCTTTGACTTCAACAGAGTATTCACTACATTCCACTGTTCCTTCTAGCTTTACATCTGCTGTCTTAGCAGGCTGGAAGTCTTTCTCTTTCTGATGAGTTTGAGACTCTAGAATTTCAAGAGCCTTTTGCGGAATGAAACTAGATTTAGCTTTACTAGTAAGAAGCTCTGGCTTGCTTAGTTCATCAACTGGCAGTTGAACTTCTGTGTCTGAAACTGCAATAGAGTGGAAGGTATTCATGTCTATTCCCTCAGCAAACTCTTCCTGGGGTTGTTTGATCTTCAGGGGAGCTTCACTTTCTTGGACTTGTGAAGATGAAATAACAATAGGAGTGTTCTTAGAGTGAATAACTTCAGCATGTTCTTCTGTCAACTTTGGCTTTGTCAACTCACGGATGGGAGACTCTGCCTTCACTTCGGACACGGCAAGTGCTTCTCTCTTGTCATCAGTCTTAGTTGCATGAACCATTACTAATTTATCTGATTTGTATTCCTGATATGTGTCGTGCTGCTGAGTCTCAAGGACGCTAAGTGGCACGCTCTCCATCATGGAGGTTCTGGCGGTCTGCTCTTGATCAATGCGAGACTTCCAGGTGGCAGCATCTTCCTGCACATCATGGCCATGGACGGTTAGTGGCTGCAGGGGTTGCTCTTGTGATGGTTTTCCTTGTTGTTGCAAAGCAGTTGGCTGAGTGAAGACATCTTCCTTATCAGCCTTGAAGGTTTCAGACACATGAATATGCCTGTGTTCTTGTACATTGGGCTTGGCCTTCTCAAAGGATTCGCTCACTTTTTCCCATGGTTTTGTGCCTTCTTCTGGCTTTGTCTCAGCAATCATTACTGCTTCTGCTTCTTTCCTAACAGTTGTCTGTTTGGTAACTGCTGACTTTGGAGCCTTTAACTGGTACTCATCCTCTGCATCATGAACTAATACCTCTTCTGTGAGTGCAACACTTTGCCCTTCAACACCACACTTCAGGTTCTGATACTTTCTATCTGCTTTCTTAAGGTCTTCAATGGTCTCATGAGCCATTTGTTCAGTAACCTCCAGTGTGTGCTGAGCATCCTGGCCTAAGAGTTTGGCTTTATGCGTAGTTTTCAAGAAATCTGATAAATCAGCTGTGGATTCTTCAGTCCTGTGGTCAAGTGTTGTTATGGCTTGTAAAGGCTCAACTCTGCCAACAGCCTCTTGAGTGTGTATCTTCTCTGGCTCAAATTGAGTACTTCCTTCCTTCAAGTACACCTCTGAGATGGAGACGGAATCATGTTCCATAACAATGACTTGTTCCTCTGCACAGTCTGCAGTTGCCCTGGCGGGTCGCTTTAGAGGTGCTGGCTGCTCTTCTGGAAGCCTCTCAGTTATCACAAGTGAATCCTGTAAGTCTTCTGTGATGTTTGCTTGGACCTTTTCAGTTTCATCCTCTTGGAAGGTTCCACAAGAATCTGCTAAGTTTGTATCTGTGACCTGTAAAGACACAGAGGGAACCACATTTGGCTTGATAGTCTGTGTTTTGAATGGCACCTTGTGACCTTCATGCCAAGGAGTTGGCTCTTCTTGTGCAATATTCTCAGTCACAGTGAGAGAGGCTCGAAGATCTTCAGTGACCTTTGCTTTTACTTCTTCACCTTTCTCTGTTTTTAGAATTGTATATGAGTCTTCCACTTTAGTGTCTGTGACTGTAAGTGGCTGTGATGGCACAAAGTCAGGTTGAATAGTCCGTGTCTTGAAGGGCACCTTCTCTCCCTCCTTCCATGGAGTAGGCTCCTCTTGTGCAATATTCTCTGTCACAGTCAGAGAAGTTCTCAGATCTTCAGTAACCTTTGCCTTGACCTCTTCACCCTTTTCTGGCTTCAATATGCTGTATGAATCTTCCACCTTGGTATCTGTGACTGTAAGTGGCTGTGATGAAACCAGGTCAGGCTGAATTTTATGTGTTTTGAAGGGCACCTTCTCTCCCTCCTTCCATGGAGTTGGTTCTTCATGGGTAATGTTCTCTGTTACAGTCAGAGATGTTCTGAGATCCTCAGTAACCTTAGCTGTCACTTCTTCACCCTTATCTGGCTTCAGAATACTGTAGGAATCTTCCACCTTAGTGTCTGTGACAGTGAGTGGCTGTGATGAGACAAAATCTGGTTGAATACTTTGAGTTTTGAAGGGCACCTTTTCGCCTTCTTTCCATGGTGTTGGCTCTTCATGGGCAATGCTCTCTGTTACAGTTAGAGAAGTTCTTAGATCCTCCGTAACCTTAGCTGTTACCTCTTCACCCTTCTCTGTCTTCAGAATACTGTACGAGTCTTCCACCTTAGTGTCTGTGACAGTGAGTGGCTGTGATGACACAAAATCAGGCTTGATGCTCTGAGTCTTGAAGGGCACCTTTTCACCTTCCTTCCATGGAGTTGGCTGTTCATGGGTAATGTTCTCTGTCACAGTCAGAGATGTTCGCAGATCTTCAGTAACCTTTGCCTTTACTTCTTCACCTTTTTCTGGCTTCAGAATACTGTATGAGTCTTCCACTTTAGTATCTGTGACTGTGAGTGGTTGTGAGGATACAAAGTCAGGTTTGATGCTCTGTGTCTTGAAGGGCACCTTCTCTCCCTCCTTCCATGGAGTTGGCTCTTCATGGGTAATGTTCTCTGTTACAGTCAGAGATGTTCTTAGATCCTCAGTAACATTAGCTGTCACTTCTTCACCCTTCTCTGTCTTCAGAATACTGTATGAGTCCTCCACCTTGGTGTCTGTGACAGTGAGTGGCTGTGATGAGACAAAATCAGGCTGAATGTTGTGAGTCTTGAAGGGCACCTTTTCACCTTTGCGCCAGGGTGTTGGCTCTTCATGGGCAATGCTCTCTGTTACAGTTAGAGAAGTTCTTAGATCCTCCGTAACCTTAGCTGTTACCTCTTCACCCTTCTCTGTCTTCAGAATACTGTACGAGTCTTCCACCTTAGTGTCTGTGACAGTGAGTGGCTGTGATGACACAAAATCAGGCTTGATGCTCTGAGTCTTGAAGGGCACCTTTTCACCTTCCTTCCATGGAGTTGGCTCTTCATGGGTAATGTTCTCTGTCACAGTCAGAGATGTTCGCAGATCTTCAGTAACCTTTGCCTTTACTTCTTCACCTTTTTCTGGCTTCAGAATACTGTATGAGTCTTCCACTTTAGTATCTGTGACTGTGAGTGGTTGTGAGGATACAAAGTCAGGTTTGATGCTCTGTGTCTTGAAGGGCACCTTCTCTCCCTCCTTCCATGGAGTTGGCTCTTCATGGGTAATGTTCTCTGTTACAGTCAGAGAAGTTCTTAGATCCTCTGTAACATTAGCTGTCACTTCTTCACCCTTCTCTGTCTTCAGAATACTGTATGAGTCCTCCACCTTGGTGTCTGTGACAGTGAGTGGCTGTGATGAGACCAGATCTGGTTTGATGCTCTGTGTTTTGAAGGGCACCTTCTCTCCCTGCTTCCAGGGTGTTGGCTCCTCATGGGCAATGCTTTCTGTCACAGTCAGAGAAGTTCTTAGGTCCTCAGTAACTCTTGCCTTCACTTCTTCACCCTTATCTGGCTTCAGAATAGAGTAGGAGTCCTCCACCTTGGTGTCTGTGACTGTGAGTGGCTGTGATGACACCAGGTTGGGTTTGATGCTTTCTGTCTTGAAAGGCACTTTCTCACCTTTGCGCCATGGTGTTGATTGTTCCTCTGCAATCTTTTCAGTAACAGTAATTGAGTCCAGCAAATCTTCTTTAATTGTTGCCTTTGCTTCTTTTCCTTTCTCAGTTGTCAAAGAAATGCAAGTGTCTTCCGCTTTAGTGTCTGTTACCTGAAGTGGCTGTGAAGCCACAAACTCGGGAGTAATACTGATAGTCTTTTTCAAATGAATCTTTTCTCCTTGTACCCATGGACCTGTTTGTTCCTCAGGGCGATTTTCTGTAATGGTCAGTGAATCTTTGACATCCTCGGTAACAATTTTCTTTGCCTTTTCTTTCTTAGGCTTTGGCTTTTCAAATACTGTTGCTTCTTCCAGTGACATTTCAACAGTCTCACTTCTCTCCCTGGATGGCGTTCGCATGAGCTTTTTGGTTATATCCTCAGACTCTGTTTCTGTGGATATCATGGAAGGAATAATTGTTGAGTTTATAGTTTGATCTTGTATTGTATTGTGTTGGTGGTGTGTGGGAACATGAACCTGGATGACACTAGACACAGGGACAACAGGTTGGACAGCTGTTGAAGAGATTACCATCATATTTGAGGAATCCCTTATTTGAGGTTCAGGGAAGGAAGATATGTGTGACTGAGCCTGTAATGTTGGTGCCTCTTTTGTGCATATGTCCTCACCAAAATCAATCTGATCACTCCACTCGCTCTCATTATCTTCCTCTACTCGAATAGTGCGCGATCTCAAGTCAGGGTGTGATGGTGATGGTCCCACAAACGTCAGTGTTTCTAAAACGCTCACCCTCTCAAATTCAAATTTAGACAGTTTGGCTTGACATTTTATGACCTGAGGAATCGGTTTGAGCTCTTCAAGGAACACCTCATCGTTACCACACTGTGCTATCTCCTCATGATACCTTTCAATTTTTTCAGTCTGAATTGCTGATTGATCACGATGAGTGTTGGATTCCATCTCTGGAATGTGAATGGTGGGAATATTAAGATTTATCTAGCATGCTAAATTAATCAACTTTACTATTGTCTACTCTAAGATCCTCTCATTCCACACCTGTGCTACTGATTCCTGAGGGACGGATGTGTGTTTGTCGGTTCGTGCGACCACATGTTATTTGACGCCCCTGACGGAGAGATCTCACGCACTAGTGTCTCTTTCATTTATAGTGAATCCAACTTCTATTTTACTGTTTCTGAGGCCCAACGACAAGACTTGTGGAGGGAGTCAACAACCATATATTCATCCCTTTTCTTCTAGCATGAATGTATTAGTAGACATGTAGTGTGTACCTTTCCTGAACATTATATAGCATCATCCAGTATGTTGTGCAAGTGGAGTTGACTGCTTTCTGAGTGATTAGCCAGTCTTTTTAAGAAATACAGTGATAGTGTCTAAAGGCTCTAGGGACAGTTGCAACAGCATGGCCATGGCAATGCTAACAGTTCTGTGCAGCAGAATACACAAAGACTGTTTGTGGTTCACAATGCATAAACAATAATCAAATATTATGTAAGGTATAAAGTTGGCAGATATTTTATCTATCAAGCTACCAATAATTAATCATCATTTAAGGAAAGACGATGGATACAAGTAGAATTTGGAATAAAATATCATAGATTGAATTCACTGATTTTAAAAGATCAAATATCAAAGGATAAATGTATACCATTCTGAGGGAATTTCAAGTACGATAAATGATAATTGAATGCTCGTATTGCAGGAGTGAATATGAAGATGAAGACTGATACAGCAACCATCAGAAACAAGAGTTGAGGAAAAGGTAAGAATCAACTGGCATGACAGAGAAGTATTTTGCACATTTTTTAGGTTCTTAGATTGTTGAATGAAACAAGGAACTCTGCTTTTCATCAAAATCAAGAGTAAAATTTGTATTTTAAAGTGTAAATGTAACATTACTTTATTGGAATTCGATGTATTTGCCCAGGTCCATAACTTGTGTATTTCATGGAAGTATCACAAGTGAATGAAGGTGGTGGGGCATGTTACACAGCAGCTGTTGGGTTACTAGACTGAGATGTCTTATGAATTAATTGATGAATCTTTAATATGGTGATTAGTTTTCTTCTCCTGTAGCAAATAGGACAGTTGGAATGAGTCCCTGTAAAGACAACAGCCGCAGCCAAAAGAGGTGAAAAAGAAAATCTATCAAATTGATCTTGTGACACTGGTAGTACTATTCACAAGTAGGATTCTGAATAATTAAGTTTTCAGTAAGCATTGTAATATAAGAAAGAATTGGGAATATATTTCATCTTATTAATGTAAGATAAATGCAAAAACATGGTTGAAGTGCCATTATTGTGTTGTACGAGCAATGCGAAATACATACCATGTCCTCATCAAAAATAGATTGGAAAATATTTACATCCTTCACTGAATTGCAAAGCCACGCCAGAGCAAAATGGTTCTTTGCTGGATTTCATATAATTTACTTTGAAACCTAAACTTGTGATATTGTTTATTTTTCTACCCCCATGGCTTTGTATAAATTTGAATACACATTCAATTAGTAAAATTTTAAAAATCCTGGAGTCTGTTGTGCTGCTTTCTATAACATCAGTTTTAATTCATGAAAAAAGATACTGAATATACATCCAAGAACAAGAAAGATGTGCTTTGTTCTAAGCCTATTAACTTGGAGACATTGGAATTATGATGTAGTTATCGAAATTTTATTTGGATTGTAACATACCTTCATTCATACTCTTTGTTTCTATGACTGTGTCAAATATTAATTACACAATAGTCAGGATAAAAGGTTCATGGTGTTCCAACTGTCCTTGAAATAACAGAAAAGAAAATTTATACAATGAACAATGTTTCTGTAATCCTTGCTATGTGTATGTATGGATGTATAGAAATCCTTCCCCTCTACAATGGTGTGTCTCCCCAATGTAGTGAACGCAGGAAAGCTCGCCAAAAGTAGGATCATGTGAGGAAGGGATCAGGAGCAGAGTATGGACAAAAGGATCAGAGTGCTCAGTGAGGAAAGGATCTGGAAGAGAGTCTCTATACTTGCCTGTGCCGGTGATGAAGGTTAGCGAGGAGGATCCGCTGGTTTGGCCTCAGACACAGCTGTAGATTTATTTTCTTGTGATGTTTGTGTCCTGGTTGTTGAATTACGCATTCTTTGTTATGATATATTAGGTAACATTGGTGTTGGTCATCACCAAATTATTGAGTATTCACTTTGATTTAGGTTTCAACATTCTTATTTAAAAGAATTACAGTTGCATGATTTATTTGAGAAAACTTCTTATTTATATTATGCCACCTTTATTTACATCTAGTTTCAAAATAAATCATAAAAAACTTTTGGGACAAAATTCCAACCAATCAACAAAAAGTTTTCCATGTTTACCTTACAATTTTTCCTTATCAGTTCATTCCAGTATTTGCTTTTGATGTATAAAGGGACTGAAAGCATGTCATGGAGTTCCTACAATGGAATCCAGATGACACAAACCTACATGGCTTTGGTTTTGTGACAAGTTATGAGACAAAGTACATTATTGTCTGGCAGGACTGAAGACAATACTAAGCCACATCTTTTTAAGTCTCAATGGCTGATCAAAATATAGATATTGTTGATGCAAGGATGACTGCATGATTTTCTAATTTATCTTATTTTTGCATTCCTAATAATACTTTTGATTTGCAGCATTAACTCTCACTTCCTCTACAATCAGCATCAAGAAAAATACCTCAAAGATTTTAGAGAGAAAACATCAACCCACTCAAGGACACAAATATTTAACCATGTCTTCAAGAAGGTTGGTTTTTCATTTCATTCATAAACCATTCAATTTATTTCATACATGCTGACTTTTGTCATATTTGAATATTTCTGCTTTATCATTCTTGTCATGGAAATATATTCTTTTATAATAGTTGCTAGGATGAAACACCAAATTATAAGTAATAAATATAAAAAGACGATTTTTTTTTTACTCCATTGGAACTGAAATAAGATCCTTTTTTGCTTCTTGATGGCTTCAGCAATACTGCAGCAGTCATCAGTATTAACTCTTGAATGAACTGAGGGTAAAATTGTACATGAAAAAAAATTTTGTGTCCCACAAAAAATAGACAAAATAAAGGAAATAAAAGTAAAACAAATAATAACAGTAATAATAATGATAATAATTAGTTAGAGCAGCAGAGAGCTGTAAATTTGTTTAAACATCACTTATGCTAATGCTGTTTAAGTTAGTTGCTTGTATTATTGAAAGAAAGAATGCTGCATAGACAGCAAAATAAATATTATTAAAGTAATAAGATGTAATTAAATCAAATGAGCAGTGCTGTGCCTGAGGCCACCTTGTATAGGAGATGTATGGACCAGAGTGACAACTTCACATAGACAACACAAACATGATGTCACTGGGAACGTTACTACTGTATTGGGGTAGGTGGTTCACAGTACAGTGTGTATTAGCAGTGGTTTACAGATATATACATAATTTGTAAGGGCTTTGTAAGGTTAAGTTGCTGTAGCCAAAATATAAGTGTGAAAGTATTTATCATAGTTTGATAAAGAGTTGGCATTTGGGGCAATGTAAGTGTGTAAGTCTGGCAAATTGGATGTAAAATACAATTTACGATGTAAGTTGCGATGTATAACCCAAGAATCATCCTGCCCATGCTAAGCGCCAGAAATATCTGTGCAAGGAAGTGCAGCCGTCTCAGTGATTTAAGATCATCAGATACACTTAATTAAGTAACATTTCCTCCACAGATACCTGTACTTGCATAGACAAAGGTTACTTCCAAGGTTAGTGTTATGAGAGTGTGGTAAGTGGTGCATTAGGAGTGCTCAGCTCATCCAGGGAGGCTTTCTGTCACAGTGGTGGACCTCAGCTTGCCACTGGGAACACCTTGACACTTTAGTGAAGAGTAAGAGCTGATGAGCAATGCACACGACAACACCATGGCAGTCAGTGTAAGAAGCTGCAAAAAAGTAATGGGAAATATAACAAAAATCTTGACTTATATGTTTCTTAAATGTTTTCTATATTTTCTGGTGCTTTTCACATCTTGTTATCAAGCCTTTTTCTTGCTTTGTTTCAGAATGTTTTCATTTTGTGTGTTATCACAGTTTTCTTATGTGGCATTCATATGTACACATATACAAATAACTTTCATTTGAAATACATGACCGCAAATTGTACACAATGCAGAAGCCAAACCAGCTGAAATCCAAAATGGGTTACAAAGGTGACAGGAGAGCAGTGCAAGAAAAGATTGTATGCAGGTGTGTACAGCTGTGTGTGAATATGGCCATTTATGACTGAATGAAAGAGAGTGTGTGTGTGTGTGTGTGTGTGTGCACGTGCACATGTATCATCTGTACATTTGTGTGTTCAAGTGTAGAATTGTACATGCATGTATATGAATGATGAATATTGCCTGAATTTTCCTTTGATATGGGCAGGCAAAGGTAGTTACTCTAAATATCAAGACTTGATATAGTTGTCTGCCCTCAAAACTTTACTCTTTACTGAAGGCAATCATAAGTGATAACTCTAAGTAAAGTGAAAAAATCTTCAAAATTAAAGAAAATGTTGTGATTGCAAGTTTGTGCAAAAGTGAATACATATTGACATAATTTCATTTACAGTTAGGGTTAAAATTAGTTTCATTAATGTTATAGTTTAAAATTATGAGAATGTCAGCAGATGGTTACAAAACTTACTTTGAATAACTACCTGGTTAAGGAGTGGCTCAAAGTTTCAAACAAATACCACAACAAAAAAAGGTTTTGTTTGATTTTGTTGGAAAAATTATTTGCCAACAGCAATAGCTTGTTAATAAAGCATTATGTGTATGGCTGAGATATTCTGATCATGTTCAATCATAAGAATAGTTATGCTGTCTGGAAATTGAGGATGTTAAGGCAACAAATGGTGCAGAGCCTCTGGGAGAAAGCCTGGTGTTCGGAAAGCGTCATGGCAGTTAAGGTGTACTGTTGACCACAGCACAACAGTTACATGTTATGATGCATTCTTAAGGTGTGTTTGCCAGCAGTGCCAACAATTATAAAGTTATGGTGCATTCTGTGTCACCACAGGATGAAGCTGCAGGGAAGAGTGTATCTGGTGTGGTTAATATACCAGTTAATACATAGCGAGAGGTCACCATGTTTCAGGGTTATGTATATCAACATTAACCAAATTCTCGATGCCAACCTTCAGTAGTTTCAATCGCCTTCCTGATTTTCCTCGTTTTCTTGGCTGAAATAAAAGTTGAAGGTTATGGTTTCCTAAAATAGAAAATTATGGATTATAATGCACTTTTCAGTGTGCTTTATTTTTCATTACACCACACATTATGTACCTACAAAATACATAATGTACTCAAATAGAAACAGTAACCCAAGTAATGGTCACTTAATACATAAACTGTACAATGGACAATAGCTATATCTACTGCTTGGGCATTAGATTTAGAAACAATACTCAGATATCCACCATTTATGGTAACAAAAAAAACACTTACCACAACATCTTGACCTGCAAATCAAAAGTCCTGAAATGAACAATGTAAATTTTGTCTGGGAAACTTACCTGTTTCTAATGTGCATAAAAATTAATGAGGTAAATTTATTTTTTAATTCTTTTATTGAAATTATAATCTAAAATAAAATATCTATAGAAAACTGTGTTCCTAGTAAAATTGATCACATACAAAAATACACAACAATCTGGTAAATGGAAAGGGAAACTATCATGACACCACTGAGACAAAACATTAATGAACCACGAAACACAACCAGCAAAACACGGGTGAGGCTCAGACACATGCAGTAGCACCAGGGAGTTCACATGGCAAGGCTCAGCACTACAGGAAGTCTAAAACTCTGTCAGATACAGCTGGTCCTCTTATTGTATTTGTGATTGTGGATGAGAGTTCTGTAATCTCTCCAACAAAGTGCAACAGAGCAGTATGACACATGTCATGCCTATACTTATTCCCATATGCTTTGATGGCATAACGTGTTGGCAGTTTGCAGGAAAGACTAGGAACTTTAAAAACAAAATGAGGCTCCAAACTGTTTCATGACATGAGCTACACACATTCACAAATGGCTAACTAAGTGCTATTCCTGAGATACAACTCAACATACTGTGCAACAACTGTCTTGAAGTTTTTTTATACTACATTCACATACAAACACCAATGAAAGTATCTATTCACTGTAAATCTTCAATTCTATATCAATGTTCAAATGTTTCATACAAATGTATCATTCAATATGAAAGCATACAAGTGAAGTAATTTACTGGTCAAGAATTACCGTGCAAAACAATCTAAGTGCAAGTGTAACGGTGTCACTTTCTTATTTATGATTATAATTTTCAGAATAGTATTCAAGAGTGCTCCTTAATGAGAGAAAAAACTGTAGTACTTATATGGATGATCATGGACAAAAATCATTGTTATCATTCTAATTTCTATTGTGTTTATCATGTTCCCTCAATCTTAATTCACTCCTCTGATCTGCTTGGCATTGATTAAGTCTCAAGGTTTGTGAGGATACTGTCAACAAATCAGGAGACATGAATCAACAGAAAGCACCAGATGCAATGGAAATGAATATAGAATGTCTCTGCTTTTGTCCATGAATGACTCCACCAGCTGGGGATCTGCCAGGCAAAGAAGACCCACTATGTTCATGTCCTGCACAAACTGGTTAACAAGCTGTACCTTTACAATGACCCGTGACGGCAATTTGTGGCAGAAACAATGAATGACAAAGAAGGAGATTGTTGACTTCACTATTTCAGGCTGACAATTCAACCAATCTTATTTTGCCATTCAATACTGACAATAAACACAGTTAGGTATATTTGCTCATAAAAAGACTATAATAATAAATAATAATGCTAAGAAATATATATATATATATATATATATATATATATATATATATATATATATATATATATATATATATATATATATATATATATATACACACACACACACACATCAGGTTAATACATGTGACAGTGAGCAAACATATTCCAAAGTGTTAGGTGTCAATAGTGAAAGACAGAATTAAACTCAGTGAAATAGTTATTATGAAGACTGAGTAGCATCAATAGGCTCATAGCAAAATATTAACATAATGAAAATATTAATTTGAGTCTGGATACAGTATCATTTAAAGGTTGCATGATTTAACTTTTGACACTTAAATACAATCATGTCTCATTTCAAACCTTTCCCATGATACAAACTTAGTACATTTCCTACTGGTGGTGTATTCTACGATGAACCTATAATAACATGGTACAGCAGACCAGCTGAGACCAGATGAGGTGGGTGAGGAGCTACATAGTGGCAGCAGTGTGACACAAAACACGCGCACACACACACACACACACACAGGGATGATGGGCTGAGCGGTCGGGGGTGGGTGGGTTAGGTCGGCTCAGGGCAACACCCGGAGGTTACTGTTCAGGACACAACAGAGAATTACTAAGTGCATACACATCAAGATCAAGTTCAGGTATATTTTTCCTTGCCATTTGCACAAAATGTGATCATTTTTAGTTGATGAAAATTTCTACTGGTAATTTCATGATTCATACTGGAAAGAGTTCTTTTAATGAAAATGGCAAAGAAAGCATTGGTTAGAGCAACATTATAATTTTGTCTACAAATAAAAATTTCAAATCATGCCAAGTTACTTAAGAAAAACAAAACAAATGCAGCTATGAATATAATTATATCTAGTACATTAATGAGAAAAATCATTGTGCCTATCTACAAATGTGTTTACTAAAGACATGCAAACAAAATACTTAAGCTCCCTTCATCAATTCTACTGTTGTCTACAAAGCAATACACATCTCACAAAACACAACAAGATAATAAATAAATGAATACATCAATCAATGAAATAATCCTGCTTTCATCCAAATACTGCATGGCAGTGTGTGTGCAAAGGGCTCAAATAAACTCCATTCAAGCCTTGCAGGTATTTAAATTATACGCAGATGTAGAAGCTGTACAAAGGTGTTAAACAATACCTGTGCAAAATATATCAACCTTGGGCAGGTAAAAAAAAAATACACCATACAGTGCACTCGTTTCAAATGCCTGATGCTGAAAATAGGAAAGATTAAGTGTGACCGCAACTCACCTTTAACTTCAACCTGTGTCTCGGTGGCCGACTCGAGGGTCTCTACAGATGAGATGGTTGCCTTGTCTACCTTGGGGAGTTCTGGAAAAACACAAATGTGTTAATATCCAAACATCTCAATACATGCGATACCCCACTGAATGGTATTAAGACATACCATTGTAAACGCTCATCTGAGATGAGATATTCCATTAGTTATTGTGAGTGAATGTTATTACACTAATTTTTAATAATGTTTTGTTTATTAGAAAATATAATGGTTACTTGTAGATTAAGTCAATGTTGCAAATGATAAGTTTAATAGCAACTGGTAAACATAAATATATATAAATTAAGTAATTGTTGCAAATAATAAGTTTAATAGCAATTGATAAACATAAACATATAAAAGCAAGATATCACTGATCTAATTACATAAAAGAACAAAATTACATATGTTATTAGTGATTAATTAGAACTGTACCATTATATAAGTATCAGTCAACTATATAGCAAAAAATACAATTTTGGTTTAGATAAAAATTTTAAAAATTTCCATACATATTATGAGGGAAAAGAAGCTTGTTATATGCAAAGCTCTGTGTATCAGGCAGGAAATGTTGCAAATATTGCAGTTTCTCATATCATTAATTGCAGCAAGAAGATATTTTAGAAACAACAGCAAAGCAGCAGTTAGTTTAGGTGCTAGATATTTGGTTCACTTCTAAGGTATGTTAGCCTTAACATAAAGAATTAGTAACAGCACATAAATGCTTGAACATGTAAACAGCATCTCATTCTGAACATTGCTTCACAGCAGACAATGGTTGCATTCTACTTGTGCTGGATACAGAAGAATACGGAAAGTCCCCAGCCCATCACCTTGAATGATGTTACTGACAGAGTCCTCAATCAGAACTTGGCAGACTAAGGCAGTGTGTCCCTCCTGCCCCACCATGTTGACAAGAGGCATCTGAGCATCAGGAAGCTTCAAGCTGGGTAGTTCCCCAGCCTCTATCATAGACATGATCTCTTGTGTTTGAACACCTTCCTTAAGCATCAAACTGACTTTGGCCATTTCCTTGGATACTGGCTCCTGTAAATCTGTTACAAGCTCCTTAGGGAACTTTTCTGTAAGGATTTCCTCAACATTTACTTTGGCTTTCTCCATCATGCGCATGAAAGATTTAGTTCCCAGAGCCTTGCCAGTCTTCTGCATGGCCTGCTGCACCTGCTCCAGGACAACCTGGTTGATGATTGCCCTGAAGCCAAAGTCTTCAACCACTGTCATGAGCTCTGCCTGAGCCTCCTCTCTCATGAGCTGAGGGAATTCACCAGTTTCCATGAGGGTGAGCACATCTTGAGCCATCACACCATGCTTCACCATCATGCCAATCTTGGCCATCTCTTCCTTCATTTTGGGTTCCAGTTTGACCTTTTGAACTATTTCTTCAATGTTGACACTTTCCTCCTGAGCCATGCGCACATAAGCCTTCACACCAGGGACCATCTCAGAGGTGAATGCTTGGGTAGGGAAGGGAGCACATGATAGTACAAGTGTGCCAAAAAAATAAATTGATAAAAAAGCATAAATGGAATAAATGTCATGTGCATTATTTTGATGGATAAACTACAACAATTGTTTCCTGAATATGTTAAGTTTTCAAATTCAAATCTGAATTCTTCAATAAATATACTGTAATCAATGATAAATATACTTTTTTTTTTCTGAACACAAAATTTTTCTGTCAACCACTTGCTGTATGATGATGTAAAGACTCTTGTTCACACTAATGAATTTGCCCCCCAAATTTTTCTTCTTATTTTATATGAATATTCATATCACAATATACTTTGAAATTGCAAAATTACAAATGATAATTTTGTTTCAATTGGTTTTCAGATATAATTTCAGCTGTATTACCAACAATAGTTATGATAATTAGTCACTTAAAAGTAAATTTTGAGGAAACACAATGTCAAGATTCATTAATAAATCAAACAATTAAAAGACCAAAGAATATAAGCATTTCATAATCTAAATTTGTGATTGAAATTTGTCGGGAAAAGCAGATCGCAAAAGGTTGACAGAAAGTGATTTCATGACACATTCCATTTCAAAAGTTAACAAAATATGAAGCAAAAGGGAAGAAAAAGGGAATGAAGAAACAAACAGAAGAAAAAAAGTTTGGATAAACAAAATCAAAATTGAAAGTAACTTACTCTTCACATCCACCGTTTCAGCTTTAGCCTTCTTAAGCATTTCCTTAACCTCAGTCATACGAGCAACCTCAGCCTTTGTCTTTGGCCGTCGAACCTCCCTCACACACTCCTCCACCAAGACCTCACAAATGGATCCAATATGTCCCTTTTCAACCACCATGGATGTGAATGGCACTTGGGCCTGGGGCATCTTCAGGTTTGGCAGGAGACCAGACTCCACAAGGGTAAGCACCTCATCACATTTGACTCCCTCTTGCAAGAGGTAACCAACAGCAGCCATCTCTTTGACAGGTTCTGAGGATGGCCCAAACTCCCTGGCAGTGTCCATAATTGCCTGTTCCATGGATTCCTTGCCTCGCTGAATGGTGCGAATCACAGATTTGAGGCCAATCTTGTCATCACAACGGTCAGCTGCCTCCTGGACCAACACCTTGTGGACAGTAGCGCGGCCAAGGCGATCTGCCACTTCCAAGAGCTTGGCCTGGTTCTGTGGCTGCTTCAGGGACACAAATTCATTCTCCTTGATCATCGTCATCAGTTCATTAACTTGCACTCCTTTCTTCAGGTGGAAACTTAATTTTGCAATGTCTTTTGCAAACGTTGCTTTCTCAACAGGCTTTAGCTCAACAGTTTCCAGGTCTATTTGGTTGTCAGTAGCCAAGTGGATCAAGGATTTAAAGCCAGGCACACACAATTCTGCAACCATACAGTAGAAGCATCAGAAAAAGCCCTCAAGATTAAACATTATGTCCATCACAAAGATGTAACAGACTGGAAATGTGAATAGTAAGTATGTTAGCATCCATGTTTACCTGATAATTTTAATGAATTGATATTTCATAGTATAAAAAAATAAAGTAAATAAAAACTTAATTTTTATTTACTTTATTTTTCATTTGAAATAATTTAGATGGTGATGACAGCACGCTGAAAATAAAGGATTATCAAAATACATAATGCAGAGCTCAAAATAAAAAGTAACTGTTAATAAGAGATTTTAGCATTGTGAAAAGCAATTACAGTATGTATGATTTGTTTGTTAAAAATTGTTAAGGGTTACCTTCCCTTTCACATATATCTTAAGGATACATCATGTTCATATTGTAGGAAAATCTTTGTTTTGGTCATTGTCTCGCATCATGTCTCTTTCTGTAGTAAATGACTTAGATTTGTGAAATTGTTTTGAATGAAAGTCCAGTCTTGTTTGTGACTCAACAGAACACTGACATCTCTGTGGTTGAGGTGGGAAGTGTTACCTGTGTGCACCTGTGTGACCTCAGCCTTGTGTGTGGCTCTGGCCTCCTCCTCGCTGGCCTGAGCCTGAGTGGATATGGGCTTGGAGGCTGTGGATGGTGTCACAGTCATGGAGTGAGTATCAGGTAAGACTGTTTCTTCACAATATCAGAGGATCCAGTTAACTACAGGCTATTCTAAATGTTTACGGTAATTCAATGTTTTCAAATGCTGTATGCACAAACTAGTGGATATTATTGATATGATGATGAAATCAGGTTTAAGGGAAATTGTGAAATATTACAAGATAACTATTAGATGTTTTTAATACCAGCAAATGTCAACTAAACATTGTGAACTTGAAGATGTTTTCTTTATTTGTGAAAGGAAAAAAATTTTAAAAAAAGTCACCTGGACTGAAGTGATTATGCTCACTGTAGCTGACAAAATAGAAAAATGCCCACAGAAGATCATCATAAAATTCCACATCATGTGGAGATGGCATTCATACTATAGGTCACAGCTGAGGCCTGATGATTTTTACAGAAATTTGTATTGCAACATGAAAGAAACTAAGCCTGTACCCTCATAAATGCATTTGACATTTGCTAGTATTTATCATATTTATTATCAATCTCTGTTTTAAGTATTCATGTATAGGCTGATTAATATTTGCCATGTGACTCATCTCATTAAGTACACTGAGTGCTTGGTAAACACTCAGGAAAACCAACCTATCTGTAGGATGTCTGTCTGGTCTTCTGGGACAAGTATCTGTTCAGTAGTTTCCTTGAGTAATGTGAGGGGAAGTTCTGAAAGCAGTGAGGGAATATAAGTGCTTGTTGATCAGTGATTATGAGGCTGAGGCTGAGGCTGTCAATGAAGCACTGTTGTGTGACTGAATTAATGAACACTGTGTGAGCAAATTGAATTAGTCATTTTAATAAAATAAACTTTCATTTATTGAAATAAAAAATAAACCAAAGAATAAAAGGATAAAAAAATCAAATAAAATAAGGCATATCAGACAAGAAAAAACAAAATTTATAAGTTAAGATTTGAATAATTCTCGATTAAAATGTAATAAGCTGTAATTGGATGGAATGATTTTAATGTTGTGAACATGTTGTTGACATTGTACAGCACACTCATGTTAAGCCATGTGGCTCACAACTACTACCTATATCATGCACAACTCAATGTTTTTGTTCTGTTGAACTTTTGTTTATAAACAACATCATGTACACATCAATAAGAACTACAACTCTGTTCATTATAATAAATTTACTCTCCAAAGTATATGCTAAGGGCAAACTGAAAACTAATCTTAATGCAAACAGTTATCTAGTGAAGACTTGCATGAGTTCAATTCATGTTTGACTCCTGAGTCATTCTTAGAAATTTTAAATAGGGAATGGTCATCAGACTTTGCATTTCATACAATAAATTAGTATTAATCTTGTTAAAGCCTTTTCTTCAGTCCCATGAGATTTCTTCATTGTTCTCTGGTCATCAATTCAGGCCTAGTATAGTGAAGTCTGGGGTTACACTCAGGCAGACTTATTGATGTGTGCATGACGGGTGACTACTGTGTGAACATAATCCACCTGGAGGCTATATACAGTAGTGGCAAGTCAAGCAGTGACACACACCAAGTTTCCTTATACCAATATAAAAGTTGCCTGCCTATTAATTTGACTTACTCATGTTAATAATTCCTATTATCCACATGATTCTATTACACACTAATGTTACTAATGTGACCACAATAAGGAGAGGCTACAAAGGTAGTACAAAATAACTCATATCTTTTTATCACAAAATCTGTAATATCAATAACCAACTGGAGATGTTAACAAATTTAGAATGAACTTAACATGGTTTTCAAGTCAACACTTTGTGGCAAAAGAGAGAATCAACCTATGCAGTGATTAGATTGCACATTAGACATGCAGAGTGAAACTATAGAATTAAGTGCAAAATTTTTTTTTACACTTTACGAAGATATTATAACAAAATCCGTAGCAAAGTAATAATTTGTGAAACGTATACTATTTGATGAGATAGACAATTACTACATAAGAAGCCTCATGCACAATACTATACATATATGAAAAGTAAAATAAAGCTTTGCATCAATGTGAAAAAATGTAGTCTGGCAGCAAATAAAATGTATTTATGTAAAGGTAAATAAGTATTGAGAGTATAAAGTCTGAAACATATAATCTGATTGTTATTAATGATAAAGTGAAACACAAAAAGCAGTGTGCAGATGTGCCAGCCACATGCAGTGTTTGTCAAAATGTTTACAGCTGGACACTCTGTGTGATGCCTGCCACGCATGGCACTTACGAGGAAGTGGTGTGGTGGTCTGTTGTTCCTCCTGTTGTGTCTCCGGCTGTTCTGGTTTTTGTTTTTGTACGGTGGTCTGTTGTGTCTGTTCTGTCTGCTCCTCCTCAATCTCAGTCTTTTCAATGATTTCCTGCTCCTTCTGCTCTTTTGGTTTTGGTTTTTGTTTTACAGTTTTAATCACTTTCTCTTCAGGAGTCTCTTCTATCACAGTCTCAGTGATTTCAATTACCTCCTCCTTCTCTGAAGGCTCAACCTTCTTCTCAGTACGCTTTGTGATTGACTTTCGCTTTACCTCCTGCTTCTCAATTACAGTTGGTTTATGAGCCACTGAAGTCTTCATTACCTCTGGCTCCTCTGACACATCAGCTTTCTCTGTTATGAACTTAGTGATAACTTCCTCTGTGACTTCAGGCTGTTCTGAAATAACTTTCTCCTTCTGTACCACAAGAGGTTTAGTGACTTTACTCTCCTGCAAATGCTTTGGTTCCTGTATAAACTCAGCCATTTCTGTCTGCATCTTTGATATCACTTCTTCAACATCCTCTGGCTTTTCTTCAGGTAATACCATTTCTTTTACAAGTGTTGGTTGAGGAACTAACTTTGCTTTCTCCATAATATCTGATATTTCAGAAATCTTAGCCAGTTCTTCTTCAGTAACCTGCTTTACTTCAGTCACTTCTTGAATATCTTCTGGCTTTTGTTCTGAGATGATTTCTTTCTGGAAAATCTGTGTTGTTTTTGTAATGACCTTCTTCATCTCATCATCCTCCACAGAAGGTTCAATCTTCTTTGGAGACAAGACAGGTTGTTCAAGCACAGATGTCTCTTCTGTTGGTTGGTCAAGAGGGATTGGTTTGGTTTTAGTAGTGGTCTTCTTCACCTTTGGCTTCTTCTTTGGTTCCTCCTTAACCTCTTCAATGATAGTTGTCTCAGAGATATCCTGCTGTTCAAATGTCTCTATTTCTTCTGTCGGTTGGTCTAGAAGGATTGGTTTAGTTTTGGTAGTGGTCTTCTTTACAGTTACCTTCTTCTTTGGCTCTTCCTTAACCTCTTCAATGATTGTTGTCTCAGAAATATCTTGTTCTTGAATGGGTTGTACTTCTTCAGTAGGTTCATCATGAGAGATTGGTTTAGTTTTGGTAGTGGTCTTCTTTACAGTTACCTTCTCTTTAGGCTCCTCCTTAACCTCCTCAATTACTGTTGTCTCAGAGATATCCTGTTTTTCAAATGTCACTATTTCTTCTGTAGGTTGGTCTAGAGAAACTGGTTTTGTTTTAGTAGTGGTCTTCTTCACCTTTGGCTTCTTCTTTGGTTCCTCCTTAACCTCTTCAATAATAGTTGTCTCAGAGATATCTTGTTCTTGAATGGGTTGTACTTCTTCTGTAGGTTGGTCTAGAGAAACTGGTTTTATTTTAGTAGTGGTCTTCTTTACAGTTACTTTCTCTTTAGGCTCCTCCTTAACCTCTTCAATGATTGTTGTCTCAGAGATATCTTGTTCTTGAATGGGTTGTACTTCTTCTGTAGCTTCATCATGAGAGATTGGTTTAGTTTTAGTAGTGGTCTTCTTTACAGTTACCTTCTTCTTTGGTTCTTCCTTAACCTCTTCAATGATTGTTGTCTCAGAGATATCTTGTTCTTGAATGAGTTGTACTTCTTCTGTAGGTTGGTCAAGAGGAACTGGTTTTGTTTTAGTAGTGGTCTTCTTCACCTTTGGCTTCTTCTTTGGTTCCTCCTTAACCTCTTCAATTACCGTTGTCTCAGAGATATCTTGTTCTTGAATGGGTTGTACTTCTTCTGTAGGTTGGTCTAGAGAAACTGGTTTTATTTTAGTAGTGGTCTTCTTTACAGTTACTTTCTCTTTAGGCTCCTCCTTAACCTCTTCAATGATTGTTGTCTCAGAAATATCTTGTTCTTGAATGGGTTGTACTTCTTCTGTAGCTTCATCATGAGAGATTGGTTTAGTTTTGGTAGTGGTCTTCTTTACAGTTACCTTCTTCTTTGGTTCTTCCTTAACCTCTTCAATGATTGTTGTCTCAGAAATATCTTGTTCTTGAATGGGTTGTACTTCTTCTGTAGGTTCATCATGAGAGATTGGTTTAGTTTTAGTAGTGGTCTTCTTTACAGTTACCTTCTTCTTTGGTTCTTCCTTAACCTCTTCAATGATTGTTGTCTCAGAAATATCTTGTTCTTGAATGGGTTGTACTTCTTCAGTAGGTTCATCATGAGAGATTGGTTTAGTTTTGGTAGTGGTCTTCTTTACAGTTACCTTCTGTTTAGGCTCCTCCTTAACCTCTTCAATGATTGTTGTCTCAGAGATATCTTGTTGTTCAAGTGGCTGTGTGATCTGTGTCTCTTCAGTAATGACTTCTTCTGTTACCTTCTTTGTTTTAGGTTTCTTTGGCTTTGGCTTTTCTTCTGGCTTTACTTCTTCTATGACTTCTTCTTCGACAGTCTCAGTAACTGTGACCTCTGTTTGTTCAATCTTAGGAATCTCCTGTACTTCCTCTTCAACAGTTTCTTCTGTCACTACTGTCTTTTCCTTAATTTTAGGCTTAAGCTTTGGTTTTGGTTTTTCATCTTTTGGTTTTGTTATTTTCTTAGGTTCTTCAGGAGCAGTAGGAGCAGGTGTGGGTTTTTGTTCAGGAGTAGGTGTTGGTTTTGGTTTTTCTGGAGTAGGTGTTTCTGTTTCAAGTATTTCTTCTTCAATTTCTTCGGTCTGTGTATCTGTGATAACAGTTTTGTCAGTCTTAGGAGTTTCTACAATTTCCTCTTCAGTGACCTCCTCAATGTGTACTGATTGGGTTTTCTTTGGTTTAGGTTTACGCTTAATTGTCTTTTCTTCTACCTGTGTAACTGTAATATCTTTTTGGTCAACCTTAGGGGTTTCAGATACTTCCTCCTCAGTGACCTCCTCTGTGTGTTCTGTAATGGGTTTCTTTGTTTTGGGTTTTCTTTTAGGTTTTGGTGTCTTTTTGTCTTCCTCTGTTTGTGGTGTTGGCTCTGGCTGTTCAGGAACAGGTGTTGGTTTTTCCTCAACAGGAGTAGGTGTGGGTTTCTCCTCAACTGTAAGAGGTGTGGGTTTTTGTTCATCTTTGACTGGTATTGGTGTTGGTTTTTCTTCTGGTTTTGTTTTCTCTGGAACAGGTGTTTCTTGTATTTCTTCTGTAATTTCTTCAGTCTGTGTGACTGTAATTGTTTCTTCAACCTTAGGGGTTTCAGAAACTTCTTCCTGAGTGACCTCCTCTGTGTGTTCTGTGACAGTTTTCTTTGTTTTGGGTTTTCTTTTGAGTTTTGGTGTCTTTTTGTCTTCCTCTGTTTGCGGTGTTGGTTCTGGCTGTTCAGGAACAGGTGTTGGTTTTTCCTCAACAGGAGTAGGTGTGGGTTTCTCCTCAACTGTAAGAGGTGTGGGTTTTTGTTCATCTTTAAGTGGTTTTGGTGTTGGTTTTTCTTCTGGTTTTGGTTTCTCTGGAACAGGTGTTTCATGTATTTCTTCTGTGATTTCTTCAGTCTGTGTGACTGTAACTGTCTCTTCAACCTTAGGGGTTTCAGAAACTTCTTCCTGAGTGATCTCCTCTGTGTGTTCTGTGACAGTTTTCTTTGTTTTAGGTTTTCTTTTGAGTTTTGGTGTCTTTTTGTCTTCCTCTGTTTGTGGTGTTGGTTCTGGCTGTTCAGGAACAGGTGTTGGTTTTTCTTCAACAGGAGTAGGTGTGGGTTTCTCCTCAACTGTAAGAGGTGTGGGTTTTTGCTCATCTTTAAGTGGTTTTGGTGTTGGTTTTTCTTCTGGTTTTGGTTTCTTTGGTGTGGGTGTTGGCTGTGTCTTGTGTATTTCTTCAATAATTTCTTCAACTTGTGTTACTGTTTCTTCTATTTCTTCAACCTTAGGGGTTTCAGACACACCTTCTGTGATCTCCTCAGTTTGTTCTGTGATAAGTTTCTTTGTTTTGGGTTTGAGTTTGGGTTTGGGTTTAGGTTTCTTTTTGTCTTCCTCTGTTATGGGTGTTGGCTCAGGTTGTGTCGGAACAGGTTGTTCCTCTGGTTGTGGTTTCTCAGGAATAGGTGTGGGTTGTGTTTCTACTATTTCTTCAATTTCTGTAACTTGTGTAACTGTTTCATCAACCTTTTCAATCTTTGGAGTTTCTACAGTTTCCTCCTCAGTGACCTCCTCTGTGTGTTCTGTGATGGGTTTCTTTGTTTTGGGTTTGCGTTTGAGTTTTGGTGTCTTTTTGTCTTCCTCTGTTTGTGGTGTTGGTTCTGGCTGTTCAGGAACATGTGTTGGTTTTTCCTCAACAGGAGTAGGTGTGGGTTTCTCCTCAACTGTAAGAGGTGTGGGTTTTTGTTCATCTTTGACTGGTTTTGGTGTTGGTTTTTCTTCTGGTTTGGGTTTCTTGGGAGTAGGTGTTTTTGTATCATGTATTTCTTCTGTTATTTCTTCAATCTGTGTAATTGTTTCATCTGCTTCAAGAGTTTTGGGGATTTCAGAAATCTCTGTTATATCTTCCTTGGACTCTATGACTCTTTTCTTTGTCTTTAGTTTTGGTTTCTTTTTTAATTCATCTGTTTTCGGTGATGGTTCTGGTTTTTCATCGAGAATAGGTGTAGGTTTTTGTTCATCTTTGAGTGGTTTTGGTGTTGGTTTTTGCTCAGGTTTCTGTTTCTCTGGAACAGGTGTTTCTTGTATTTCTGTAAATTCTTCAGTCTGTGTAACTATAACTGTCTCTTCAACTTTAGGAGTTTCTGAAACTTCCTGCTCAGTGACCTCCTCTATCTGTTCTGAGACAGTTTTCTTTGTTTTGGGTTTGCGTTTGAGTTTTGGTGTCTTTTTGTCTTCCTCTGTTTGTGGTGTTGGCTCTGGCTGTTCAGGAACAGGTGTTGGTTTTTCTTCAAGAGGAGTAGGTGTGGGTTTCTCCTCAACTGTAAGAGGTGTGGGTTTTTGTTCATCTTTAAGTGGTTTTGGTGTTGGTTTCTCATCTGGTTTTGGTTTCTTTGGTGTGGGTGTTGGCTGTGTCTTTTGTATTTCTTCAATAATTTCTTCAACCTGTGTTACTGTTTCCTCTATTTCTTCAACTTTAGGGGTTTCAGAAACTTCTTCTGTGATCTCCTCAGTGTGTTCTGTGACAGTTTTCTTTGTTTTGGGTTTGCGTTTGAGTTTTGGTGTCTTTTTGTCTTCCTCTGTTTGTGGTGTTGGTTCTGGCTGTTCAGGAACAGGTGTTGGTTTTTCTTCAACAGGAGTAGGTGTGGGTTTCTCCTCAACTGTAAGAGGTGTGGGTTTTTGCTCATCTTTAAGTGGTTTTGGTGTTGGTTTTTCTTCTGGTTTTGTTTTCTCTGGAACAGGTGTTTCATGTATTTCTTCTGTAATTTCTTCAGTCTGTGTGACTGTAACTGTCTCTTCAACCTTAGGGGTTTCAGAAACTTCCTCCTCAGTGACCTCCTCTGTGTGTTCTGTGACAGTTTTCTTTGTTTTGGGTTTGCGTTTGAGTTTTGGTGTCTTTTTGTCTTCCTCTGTTTGTGGTGTTGGTTCTGGCTGTTCAGGAACAGGTGTTGGTTTTTCTTCAACAGGAGTAGGTGTGGGTTTCTCCTCAACTGTAAGAGGTGTGGGTTTTTGTTTATCTTTGACTGGTTTTGGTGTTGGTTTTTCTTCTGGTTTTGGTTTCTTTGGTGTGGGTGTTGGCTGTGTCTTTTGTATTTCTTCAATAATTTCTTCAACCTGTATTACTGTTTCTTCTATTTCTTCAACCTTAGGGGTTTCAGACACACCTTCTGTGATCTCCTCAGTTTGTTCTGTGATAAGTTTCTTTGTTTTGGGTTTGAGTTTGGGTTTGGGTTTAGGTTTCTTTTTGTCTTCCTCTGTTATGGGTGTTGGCTCAGGTTGTGTCGGAACAGGTTGTTCCTCTGGTTGTGGTTTCTCAGGAATAGGTGTGGGTTGTGTTTCTACTATTTCTTCAATTTCTGTAATTTGTGTAACTGTTTCATCAACCTTTTCAATCTTTGGAGTTTCTACAGTTTCCTCCTCAGTGACCTCCTCTGTGTGTTCTGTAACAGTTTTCTTTGTTTTGGGTTTGCGTTTGAGTTTTGGTGTCTTTTTGTCTTCCTCTGTTTGTGGTGTTGGTTCTGGCTGTTCAGAAACATGTGTTGGTTTTTCCTCAACAGGAGTAGGTGTGGGTTTCTCCTCAACTGTAAGAGGTGTGGGTTTTTGTTCATCTTTAAGTGGTTTTGGTGTTAGTTTTTCTTCTGGTTTTGTTTTCTCTGGAACAGGTGTTTCATGTATTTCTTCTGTAATTTCTTCAGTGTGTGTAATTGTAACTGCTTCTTCAACCTTAGGAGTTTCAGAATCTTCCTCCTCAGTGACCTTTGTGTGTTCTGTGACAGGTTTCTTTGTTTTAGGTTTGTGTTTGAGTTTTGGTGTCTTTTTATCTTCCTCTGTTTTTGGTATTGGTTCTGGCTGTTCAGGAACAGGTGTTGGTTTTTCCTCAACAGGAGTAGGTGTGGGTTTCTCCTCAACTGTAAGAGGTGTGGGTTTTTGTTCATCTTTAAGTGGTTTTGGTGTTGGTTTTTCTTCTGGTTTTGGTTTCTCTGGAACAGGTGTTTCATGTATTTCTTCTGTAATTTCTTCTGTCAGTGTGACTGTAACTGTCTCTTCAACCTTAGGGGTTTCAGAAACCTCCTCCTCAGTGACCTCCTCTGTATGTTCTGTAACAGTTTTCTTTGTTTTGGGTTTGCGTTTGAGTTTTGGTGTCTTTTTGTCTTCCTCTGTTTGTGGTGTTGGTTCTGGCTGTTCAGGAACAGGTGTTGGTTTTTCTTCAACAGGAGTAGGTGTGGGTTTCTCCTCAACTGTAAGAGGTGTGGGTTTTTGTTCATCTTTAAGTGGTTTTGGTGTTGGTTTCTCATCTGGTTTTGGTTTCTTTGGTGTGGGTGTTGGCTGTGTCTTTTGTATTTCTTCAATAATTTCTTCAACCTGTGTTACTGTTTCCTCTATTTCTTCAACCTTAGGGGTTTCAGAAACTTCTTCTGTGATCTCCTCAGTGTGTTCTGTGACAGTTTTCTTTGTTTTAGGTTTGCGTTTGAGTTTTGTTGTCTTTTTGTCTTCCTCTGTTTGTAGTGTTGGTTCTGGCTGTTCAGGAACAGGTGTTGGTTTTTCCTCAACAGGAGTAGGTGTGGGTGTCTCTTCAACTGCAAGAGGTGTGGGTTTTTGTTCATCTTTAAGTGGTTTTGGTGTTGGTTTTTGCTTTGGTTTTGATTTCATTGGAATAGGTGTTTCATGTATTTCTTCTGTAATTTCTTCAATCTGAGTGACTGTTATGTCTATTTCTTCAACCTTAGGTGTTTCCAAAACTTCCTCCTCAGTGACCTCCTCTGTGTGTTCTGTGACAGGTTTCTTTGTTTTTGGTTTGCGTTTTGGTATCTTTTTGTCTTCCTCTGTTTGTGGTGTTGGTTCTGGCTGTTCAGGAACAGGTGTTGGTTTTTCCTCAACAGGAGTAGGTGTGGGTTTCTCCTCAACTGTAAGAGGTGTGGGTTTTTGTTCATCTTTAGGTGGTTTTGGTGTTAATTTTTCTTTTGGTTTTGGTTTTTCTGGAACAGGTGTTTCTTGTACTTCTGTAATTTCTTCAACTTTAGAAGTCTCAGAAACTTCCTCCTCTGTGTGTTCTGTGATGGGTTTCTTTGTTTTGGGTTTGCGTTTGAGTTTTGGTGTCTTTTTGTCTTCCTCTGTTTGTGGTGTTGGTTCTGGCTGTTCAGGAACAGGTGTTGGTTTTTCCTCAACAGGAGTAGGCATGGGTGTTTCCTCAACTGTAAGAGGTGTGGGTTTTTGTTCATCTTTGACTGGTTTTGGTGTTGGTTTTACATGTGGTTTTTGTTTTTCTGGAACTGGTGCCTTATGTGTTTCTGTTATTTCTTCAATCTCTGTGACTATTATCTCTGTTTCTTCAATGTTAGGAGTTTCAGAAACCTTCTCAGTGATCTTCTCTGTGTGTTCTGTGACTGTTTTCTTTGTTTTGGGTTTGCGTTTGAGTTTTGGTGTCTTTTTGTCTTCCTCTGTTTGTGGTGTTGGCTCTGGTTGTTCAGGAACAGGTGTTGGTTTTTCCTCAACTGTAAGAGGTGTGGGTTTTTGTTCATCTTTGAGTGGTTTTGGTGTTGGCTTTTCATCTGGTTTTGGTTTCTCTGGAACAGGTGTTTCATGTATTTCTTCTGTCTGTGTGACTGTTTCTTCAACCTTAGGTGTTTCAGAAACTTCTTTCTCTTTGTGTTCTGTGATGGGTTTCTTTGTTTTAGGTTTGCGTTTGAGTTTTGGTGTCTTTGTGTCTTCCTCTGTTTGTGGTGTTGGTTCTGGCTGTTCAGGAACAGGTGTTGGTTTTTCCTCAACAGGAGTAGGTGTGGGTGTTTCCTCAACTGTAAGAGGTGTGGGTTTTTGTTCATCTTTAAGTGGTTTTGGTGTTGGTTTTTCTTCTGGTTTTGTTTTCTCTGGAACAGGTGTTTCATGTATTTCTTCGGCAACTTCTTCTGTTTGTGTGACTGTAACTGTCTCTTCAACCTTAGGGGTTTCAGAAACCTCCTCAGTGATCTCTGTGTGTTCTGTGATGGGTTTCTTTGTTTTGGGTTTGCGTTTGAGTTTTGGTGTCTTTTTGTCTTCCTCTGTTTGTGGTGTTGGTTCTGGCTGTTCAGGAACAGGTGTTGGTTTTTCCTCAACAGGAGTAGGTGTGGGTTTCTCCTCAACTGTAAGAGGTGTGGGTTTTTGTTTATCTTTGACTGGTTTTGGTGTTGGTTTTTCTGGTTTTGGTTTCTCTGGAACAGGTGTTTCATGTATTTCTTCTGTAATTTCTTCAGTTTGTGTGACTGTAACTGTCTCTTCAACCTTAGGGGTTTCAGAAACTTCCTCCTGAGTGACCTCCTCTGTGTGTTCTGTGATGGGTTTCTTTGTTTTAGGTTTGCGTTTGAGTTTTGGTGTCTTTTTGTCTTCCTCTGTTTGTGGTGTTGGTTCTGGCTGTTCAGGAACAGGTGTTGGTTTTTCCTCAACAGGAGTAGGTGTGGGTTTCTCCTCAACTGTAAGAGGTGTGGGTTTTTGTTCATCTTTAAGTGGTTTTGGTGTTGGTTTTTCTTCTGGTTTTGTTTTCTCTGGAACAGGTGTTTCATGTATTTCTTCTGCAACTTCTTCTGTTTGTGTGACTGTAACTGTCTCTTCAACCTTAGGGGTTTCAGAAACCTCCTCAGTGATCTCTGTGTGTTCTGTGATGGGTTTCTTTGTTTTGGGTTTTCTTTTAAGTTTTGGTGTCTTTTTGTCTTCCTCTGTTTGTGGTGTTGGTTCTGGCTGTTCAGGAACAGGTGTTGGTTTTTCTTCAACAGGAGTATGTGTGGGTTTCTCCTCAACTGTAAGAGGTTTGGGTTTTTGTTTATCTTTAACTGGTTTTGGTGTTGTTTTTTCGTCAGGTTTTGGTTTCTTTGGTGTGGGTGTTGGCTGTGTCTTTTGTATTTCTTCTACAATTTCTTCAACCTGTGTTATTATTCTCTCAGTTTCTTCAACCTTAGGGGTTTCAGAAACCTCCTCATCAGTGACCTCCTCAGTGTGTTCTGTGACAGGTTTCTTTGTTTTGGGTTTGTGTTTGGGTTTTGGTGTCTTTTTGTCTTCCTCTGTTTGTGGTGTTGGCTCTGGCTGTTCAGGAACAGGTGTTGGTTTTTCCTCAACAGGAGTAGGTGTGGGTGTCTCATGAACAGTAAAAGGTGTGGGTTTTTGTTTATCTTTGACTGGTTTTGGTGTTGGCCTGTCATCTGGTTTTGGTTTCTCTTGAACAGGTGTTTCATATATTTCTTCTGTAATTTCTTCAGTCTGTGTGACTGTAACTGTTTCTTCAACCTTAGGGGTTTCAGAAACCTCCTCCTCAGTGACCTCCTCTGTGTGTTCTGTGATGGGTTTCTTTGTTTTAGGTTTGCGTTTGAGTTTTGGTGTCTTTTTGTCTTCCTCTGTTTGTGGTGTTGGTTCTGGCTGTTCAGGAACAGGTGTTGGTTTTTCCTCAACAGGAGTAGGTGTGGGTTTCTCCTCAACTGTAAGAGGTGTGGGTTTTTGTTCATCTTTGTCTGGTTTTTCATGTGGTGTTTGTTTTTCTGGAATAGGTGTCTTATGTGTTTCTGTTATTTCTTCAATCTCTGTGACCGTTATCTCTGTTTCTTCAACCTTAGGGGTTTCAGAAATTTCATCCTCAGTGACTTTCTCTGTGTGTTCTTTGATCATTTTCTTTGTTTTGGGTTTGCGTTTGTGTTTTGGTGTCTTTTTGTCTTCCTCTGTTTGTGGTGTTGGTTCTGGCTGTTCAGGAACAGGTGTTGGTTTTTCTTCAACAGGAGTAGGTGTGGGTTTCTCCTCAACTGTAAGAGGTGTGGGTTTTTGCTCATCTTTAAGTGGTTTTGGTGTTGGCTTGTCATATGGTTTTTGTTTCTCTGGAACAGGTGTTTCTTTTATTTCTTCTGTCTGTGTGAATGTAACTGCTTCTTCAACCTTAGGGGTTTCAGAAACCTCCTCCTTCTCAGCGTGTTCTGTGATGGGTTTCTTTGTTTTGGGTTTGTGTTTGAGTTTTGGTGTTTGTTTGTCTTCCCTTGTTTGTGGTGTTGGTTCTGGCTGTTCAGGAACAGGTGTTGGTGTTTCCTCAACAGGAGTAGGTGTGGGTTTCTCCTCAACTGTAAGAGGTGTGGATTTTTGTTTATCTTTATGTGGTTTTGGTGTTGGCTTTTCATCTGGTTTTGTTTTCTCTGGAACAGGTGTTTCTTTTATTTCTTCTGTCTGTGTGACTGTAACTGCTTCTTCAACCTTAGGGGTTTCAGAAACTTCCTCCTCTGTGTGTTCTGTGACAAGTTTCTTTGTTTTGGGTTTGCGTTTGAGTTTTGGTGTCTTTTTGTCTTCGTCTGTTTGTGGTGTTGGTTCTGGCTGTTCAGGAACTGGTGTTGGTTTTTCCTCAACAGGAGTAGGTGTGGGTTTCTCCTCAACTGTAAGAGGTGTGGGTTTTTGTTCATCTTTGACTGGTTTTGGTTTTCCTACTGATATTGGTGTCTTAGGTGTAGGTGTTGGCTGTGTTTTATGCATTTTTTCAATTTCTTCAATCTCTGTGACTGTTATGTCTGTTTCTTCAACCTTAGGGGTTTCAGAAACTTCCTCCTGAGTGACCTCCTCTGTGTGTTCTGTGATGGGTTTCTTTGTTTTAGGTTTGCGTTTGAGTTTTGGTGTCTTTGTGTCTTCCTCTGTTTGTGGTGTTGGTTCTGGCTGTTCAGGAACAGGTATTGGTTTTTCCTCAACAGGAGTAGGTGTGGGTTTCTCCTCAAGTTCATGTTTGACTGGTTTTGGTGTTGGTTTTTCTTCTGGTTTTGGCTTTTTTGGAACAAGTGTCTTGTGTGTTTCTGTTATTTCTTCAATCTCTGTGACTGTTATGTCTGCTTCTTCAACCTTAGGGGTTTCAGAAACTTCCTCCTCAGTGACCTCCTCTGTGTGTTCTGTAACAGTTTTCTTTGTTTTGGGTTTGCGTTTTAGTTTTGGTGTCTTTGTGTCTTCCTCTGTTTGTGGTGTTGGTTCTGGCTGTTCAGGAACATGTGTTGGTTTTTCCTCAACAGGAGTAGGTGTGGGTTTCTCCTTAACTGTAAGAGGTGTAGGTTTTTGTTCATCTTTAACTTGTTTTGGTGTTGGTTTTTCTTCTGGTTTTGGTTTCTCTGGAACAAGTGTCTTGTGTGTTTCTGTTGTTTCTTCAATCTCTGTGAATGTTATGTCTGTTTTTTCAACCTTAGGGGCTTCAGAAACCTCCTCTTCAGTGACCTCTGTGTGTTCTGTGACAGATTTCTTTGTTTTGGGTTTGTGTTTTAGTTTTGGTGTCTTTGTGTCTTCCTCTGTTTGTGGTGTTGGTTCTGGCTGTTCAGGAACAGGTGTCGGTTTTTCCTCAACAGGAGTAGGTGTGGGTTTTTCCTCAACTGTAAGAGGTGTGGGTTTTTGTTCATCTTTAAGTGGTTTTGGTGTTGGCTTGTCATATGGTTTTTGTTTCTCTGGAACAGGTGTTTCTTTTATTTCTTCTGTCTGTGTGACTGTAACTGCTTCTTCAACCTTAGGGGTTTCAGAAACCTCCTCCTTCTCAGCGTGTTCTGTGATGGGTTTCTTTGTTTTGTGTTTGTGTTTGAGTTTTGGTGTTTGTTTGTCTTCCCTTGTTTGTGGTGTTGGTTCTGGCTGTTCAGGAACAGGTGTTGGTTTTTCCTCAACAGGAGTAGGTGTGGGTTTCTCCTCAACTGTAAGAGGTGTGGGTTTTTGTTCATCTTTAAGTGGTTTTGGTGATTTTTTAGAGGTAGGTATAAGCTGTATATCATGCACTTCTGTAATTTCTTCAATCTGAGTGACTGTTATATCTGCTTCTTCAACCTTAGGGGTTTCAGAAACTTCCTCATCAGTGACTTCTTCTGTGTGTTCTGTGACTGGTTTCATTATTTTGTGTTTGCGTTTGAGTTTTGGTGTCTTTTTGTCTTCCTCTGTTTGTGGTGTTGGTTCTGGCAGTTCAGGAACAGGTGTTGGTTTTTCCTCAACAGGAGTAGGTGAAGGTGTAGGTTTCTCCTCAACTGTAAGAGGTGTGGGTTTTTGTTCATCTTTGACTGGTTTGGGTTTTCCTAGCTGTGTTGGTGTTTTGGGTTTAGGTGTTGGCTTTGACTCATAAGATTCCTTTATTTTTTCAGTGTCTGTGAATATAAGTTCAGTTTCTTTATCTTCAGGAATTTTACAAACTTCGTCCTTGGTGTGTTCTGTGAGTGTTTTCTTTGTTTGGGGTTTATGTTTGGCTGGCTTGTCATCTACTGGAAAAGGTGTGTGTTTTTTCTGAACTGTAAGGGGAGTAGGTGTTTGTTTATCTGTGGGTTGTGTTGGCTTCAAAGTTTCAGGGAAAAGTGTTTGCTGTGTCTCGACTACTTCTGTAATCTCTTCAATCTGTGTTCTTGTAATGTCTGTTTCTACTTTAGGAACCCTGGGAGTTTCTTCCTTAGTGACCTCGTCTGTGTGTTTAGTGTCAGGTTTCTTTGTTTTGGGTTTGAGCTTTGGTGTGGGTGTCTCTTTGTCTTCCAGTGTTGTTGGTGTTGGCTGTGGTTCTTTTGTGGTTGGTGTGGTAATTTCTTTAATAAGAGGTGTGGGTGTTTGTTCATCCTGTACTGGTGTGAGTATTTGTTTTTCTGCTGCTTCTATTTTTTCTGGAACATGTGTTGACTGTGTTTTAGGTATTTCTTCTGTAACATCTGTAAACTGTGTATCTGTAGCACTTGTTTCTTCAACTATAGGAATTTCAGAAACAATCTTCTCAGTGACCTCTGTGTGTTCAGTGACTGATTCCTTTTTGGGTTTTGTCTTTGGCTTGGTTTTAAGTTTCTTTGTGTCTGGTGTTTCTGATGTTGGTTCAGAATGTTTTGGTGCAGATGTGAGTGTTGTATCAGTTGGAGTAGGTGTGTCATCATCTGAAAGAGGTGTTGGTATCTCTTCATGTGTGAGTGGTATGGGTGTTAGCAATGAGTGGTCAGTGGGATGTGAGGGAGTGATTTCTCCTGTATCCTCAGCCTGTTTGCTTGTTTTGGGCTTCATTTTGTGTTTACGTGTAGGTGTCTTTTTATCTTGGTCTATTTTTGGTGATGAATATGGTTCTGTGGAAGTAGGTGTTGGTGTTTCCTCAATTGGTGTTGGTTGTAATTCTGAAACATGAAGTGGTTCTTGTTCCTCTACAAGTGTGTGTGTTTCAAGAGTCTCCTCCTGTGTGACTAGTACATCTTTTGGTTCATCTTTAGGAGTCTCATGAAGTTTCTCCATGATCTCTTCTGAGGATGAAGTTTTCTTAATGTGTTCATGTGTTGGTTTGGGTGTCTTTTTGTGTTTCTGTGGCTTAGGTGTTGGTTCTAACTTTGGTGTTTCATCCAGTGGTTGGAGTGTCTCTTGTGTGTTGTATTGAGTTAGTGGTAATGTTGGCTTTGGTTTATGTTTGGGTGGTGTTGGCTGTGATTCATCTGGAGCTTGTGTTGGTACAGTTTTCTCATCCAGAGGTGTTGTGAATTTGTGAGGGATAGGTGTTAGTTGTGTTTCATGAGTTTCCTCCTTAACTTCTTCAAACTCTGTAGGTGTTTTGTCTATTTGGTCAGCTTTCGGAGTTTCAGCAATTTGTTCAGTGACCTCTTTTGGAAGTTGTGTAATTGTTTTGTCTGTTTTGGGTTTGTGTTTAGGTTTGAGTGTCCTATCTGTAGGTGTTGGTTCGGATTCTACAAAAGATGGTATTTCCTCATCAGAAGGTGAATGTTTCTCCTCAACTATACTGGATCTGGGTATTTCTTCACCTTCTGTTAGTGGTCTTTCCTCTCCTACTTTTTCAATCTGTGTATGTGTAGTATCTATCTGTTCAACATCTGGAATCTCCTTAGTGTCTTCTGTATATTCAATGATACTTGGCTCTGTTCTATGTTTAATTTGGGGTTTGGGTTTGTGTGTTGGTTTGTCTTCCTTAGTATGTGGTGTTGGTTGTGGTTCTCTAGTTTTTGTCTCATCAGGACGTGCTGGTTTTTCCTCAACTGGAAGAAGTGTGGGTTGTTTTTCATGTAGTTTTCGTGTTGGTTCTGGTTTGTCTTTGGATGGTGTTGGAGGTGAGTGTGGGTGTTCTGGTGTTGATGTTGATGTCTTTTCTTGAGGAACATGCATTGGTTTTGGTGTTTCATGAGTTGGTGTGGGCTGTGTTTCATGAGTTTGGTCCTCAATATCCTTAACTGGTGTAGGTGTGGTAGGTGTGAGTTGAGGAACCTCCTCTTTTGTTTCTGGTTGTGTTTTGTCTGTAGCAGCTTTCTTTGTTTTGGGTTTAGACTTGTGTTTAGGTTTAGGTGTTTTCTTGTCCTTTTTCTCTATCTCTGGTGTTAGTTCTAACTCTTGAGGTGTAGAGACTGGTTTATCCTCATCTGATACAGTTAGTTCAGCTTCTTCATCCCTATCTGGTGTTAGTGTTGGTGTTTCTATGAATTTAATTTCTGGTTTATCAGAAGAATCTATCTTTATTTCTTCAGTAATATCCTCACGTAAACCTGTAATATCTACCAGGCCAGTCTCAGGAGTTTCATAGTCCCCTTCACTGACCACTTTTGTGTGTTGTTTAGTAGTTTTCTCTGTTCTGGGTTTGGGTTTTGACTTGACTGTCTTTTTGTGTTCATCTGTTTTGGGTGTGGGCTCATACTGTTTAACTACTGGCTGTTCTTCAGGAGTAGGTGTGGGTTCCTCCTTGGATGTAAGAGGTGTGGGTTTGTGTTCCTCTTTGATTAGTGTTGGTGCATGCTGTTCATCATGTTTAGGTTCCTTAGGTGTTGGTGTTGCTTGTTTTGTTTCCTCAACCTGTGTAACTGTTTCTTCTATGTGTTCTGTTTCAGGAGACTTAGAAACCGCCTCCTCCTCTTCCTCCTCTTTGGTCTCATGTATATGTTTGGGGGTAGGTTTCTTTGTTCTGGGTTTTAGTTTAGGTGTCTTTTTGTCTTTTTCTAACTCAGGTGTTGGGATTGGCTGCTTTGTGTCAGGTGATGGTGTTTCTTTGACAGGTATTTTGTCAACTGGCTTTTGTTCATCAATGGTTGGTGTTGATGATGGCTGTTCTTTTGTTCTTAGTGTTTCTGGGGCAGGTGTTGGCTGTGTCTCAGGAGTGTGTTTATGTACCTCTTCAGGTTGTGTGACTGTAACATCTGCCAGCTCATCTACATCCTGAGCCTTGGGGGTTTTAGATGCTACTTCCTCTGGTATGTCTTTTGTGTGTTTTGTGACAGGTTTCTTTGTTTTGGGTTTTGTTTTAGGTTTGTGAGAAGGTGCGGAAGTTTTAGAATCTTCCTCCGTTCCTACTGGTGGCTGTGTGTCTTCTGGAGTTGGTGTTTGTGTTGGTGTGACTCCATGTATAGTTGGTTTTTCGTCAGCTGAAAGAGGTGTTAACTTTTTATATTTGGTTGGTGTTGTTGATTGTGGCTCCTCACTAGCTGGTGTTGGTGTTAGTTTATCTGTTACTGACTTTGGTGTTGATTTTTGTTCATCTGTAATTGTTTCTGGTGTTGGTTTTTGTTCATCTGTGACTGAGTCTGGTGTTGGTGTTGGCTTTTGTTCACCTGCAACTGTTTTTGGTGTTGGTTTTTGTTCATCTGTGACTGACTCTGGTGTTGGTGTTGGCTTTTGTTCACCTGTGACTGTTTCTGGTGTTAGTTTTTGTTCATCTGTGACTTTTTCTGGTGTTAGTTTTTGTTCACCTGCAACTGTTTTTGGTGTTGGTGTTGGTTTTTGTTCATCTGTGACTGTTTTTGGTGTTGGTGTTGGTTTTTGTTCATCTGTGGCTGACTGTGATGTTGGTGTTGGTTTTTGTTCACCTACAACTGTTTTTGGTGTTAGTTTTTGTTCACCTGCAACTGTTTTTGGTGTTGGTGTTGGCTTTTGTTCATCTGTGACTGACTCTGGTGTTGGTGTTGGTTTTTGTTCATCTGTGACTGTTTCTGGTGTTGGTGTTGGTTTTTGTTCATCTGTGACTGTTTCTGGTGTTGGCTTTTGTTCATCTGTGACTGACTCTGGTGTTGGTGTTGGCTTTTGTTCATCTGTGACTGTTTCTGGTGTTGGCTTTTGTTCATCTGTGACTGACTCTGGTGTTGGTGTTGGCTTTTGTTCACCTGTGACTGTTTCTGGTGTTGGCTTTTGTTCATCTGTGACTGGCTTTGGTGT
Organism: Callinectes sapidus; assembly: GCA_020233015.1. Classification (NCBI taxonomy): domain Eukaryota; kingdom Metazoa; phylum Arthropoda; class Malacostraca; order Decapoda; family Portunidae; genus Callinectes; species Callinectes sapidus. The sequence goes on along the minus strand of CM035200.1, from coordinate 11,649,886 downwards.
TGGTGTTCCTCTGTATTTGGTTTGTATTGATAGTTGTCTTTGTTCACCTGTGGGTGTTTCTGGTGTTGGTGTTGGTTTATATTTAGTTGGTGTTGTAGGTTGTGGCTCTTTGGGAGATGGTGTTGGTGTTGGTGTTGGCTTTTCTTCATCTGTGGTTAATTCTGGCAGTTTTTGTTTCTCCTTAGCAAGTGTTGGCTGTGATTCTTCTATGGGTGTTAATATTGGTGTTTGTTCATATGTAGGTGTTTGTTTTGGTTTATCAAGAGTGTCTGTTGGTTGTGTGTCAATGACTTTGTGTGTAACTTCCTCTTGTGTAACATCTATTGCTCCAGTTACAGGAATCTTTGTGTGTTCAAGGATTCTCTTTCTACTTTTAGGTTTGTGTTCAGGTTTAGATATAGGTTTCTCTTTATCCATTTCAGGTGTTGACTCTGACTGTTGTGTGGGAGGTGTTAGTGTTGGTCTTTCCTCTCGAGAAGGTGTTAGTTGTATTTTTAAGTCTTCAGTTGGTTTGCCTACAACTTTAGTGAGTTCAGCTACTGAGGGTTCAGAAGCCTTGTCTTGTGTTTCCTGCTCTACATCAATGATCAATTTCTCTGCCATTGGTTTATCTTTTATGATAGATTTGTCTGTCTTTTTGTCTTTGCCTGTCTTTGGAACAAGTGTTAGTTTGTCTTCATCTGTTGGTGAAAGAGGTGTTGTACCTTGTTCATCTGTAACGGGTTTAATTTCTTGTGTTGGTGTTGTGGGTTTTTGCTCGTCACAGATGGGTGTTGGTTGTGTTTCATGTACCTGTTCTTCAGTCTTTCTAATTTGTGTGAATGTAACATCTGTAAGATCATCCTCAGGGGTTCTATAGTCTTCATCAGTGACCTCTGGATGTTCCTGGACAAACTCCTTCACTTTGGGTTGGGTTTTAGGCCTAAATCTTTTGTGTTTGTCTGTCTTTGGTGATGTTTCGCGTCTTTCAGGTATATCAGGTGTATGTTCCTCATCAGCAGATGTGGTAAGTGTTTCAGGTGTATGTTTGTCATCAATGGGTGTTGGCTGAGGTTTGGGTGTTTTGGGTGTGAGTTCTTCATCAGTGAGTGTTGGGTGTGTTTCAGGTGTAGGCTTTTCATCTGAGGGTGTTGCATATGTTTCATGTGTCTCTAGTGTAGGTTTTTCATCAGTGGGTGTTGGGTGTGTGTCATGTCTTTCCTCCTTAATATCTTCAACACTGGGAGCTTCTGTGGGTGTAGTGGGAATTTCCTCTGTTTGTGGCTTAGTTTTGTGTGTGGGTTTCCGTGTCTTTTTGTCTTTCTTTGGCTTTGGTGTTGGCTGTGTTTCTTTGGGTGTTTCCTCAAATGTGGTAGGTTTTTTCTCAACTGAAAGAGGTATAGATTGTTGTTCATCTTTGAGTGGTTTTAGTGTTGGTTTTGTTTTGTGTTCTGTTAGTGTTGGCATTGGATGTGTCTCATCTAGAACGGGTGTTAGTGTTAATTCTTCAGTGTGTGCAAGTGTTGAGTCAGTGTGTTCAGTTTGAGGAGTTTTGGAAAGCAACTCTTCTGTGCTTTCTTGTGTGTGTTCTGTGGTAATTTTCTTTGCCTTAGGGACAAATCTGACTATCTCTTTGTGTTCTGTCTCTACTGATGTGGGCTCCTTGGGAACGGTTTCTCTCTCAATCTGTGTTTGTTCACCTTGTTTTTGTTTTGGTGTGGGTTTCAGTTTGTATTTGGTTAGTACAGGTGTCAGTTGTGGTTGTTCTACATGTTGTGTTAATGTGGGTTTCTTGATAAATGTTGGCTTTAGTTTTTTAATAGCTAATGTTAACTGTGTTTCTGGTCCTTCAAATCTTCTACCACGTAAAAGTTTAGTACGTGTTTGCTCATCCTCGGGAACCCCAGAAACTTCTCTTGTGACTTTTGTGTGTTCAACGATAGCTTTCTCTACTTTTGGTTCATCTTTAAGTGTATCTGTTTCTCTGCCTTTCTCTACCTTAAATATTTGCTCTGGCTCTGATTCTACTGGACTTTGTACCTTTTTGTCTTCAGGTTGTGGTTTAAGTGTTTCTTTGTCTTCATGTGTATGTGTTCCTGACCTGAATGTTTTTGGAGGTGGTGTGGGTGTGTCTGACTCTAATTCTGACTCTATTGGGGTCTGTATCTGCTTCTCTTTAGGTTGAGGCTTACGCTTATCTGTGTCTCCATGCGTGTGTGTTTCTGACCTGAATGTTTTTGGAGATGGTGAAGGTGTTGGGTGTGGTTTGTCCTTGGCTGGTTTAAGTGTTGGTGTTAGTTTATCTTCAGGTGATGTACATGTTATCTGTGACTTATCTTGAGGTGACTGTGTTGGTTCAGCTTCCTCTATTTTAGGTTTGTCTTTAGCTGGTTTAAATGTTGGTTTATATGTCTCTTCAGGTTGTGTTTGAATTATTTGTGATTGATCTTTAAGTGGCTCAGTGTCCTCTGTTTTAGGTTTGGGTTTCAATTTGGTAATCTTTTTGTATTTCTGTATGTGTGGTGATGGTTGTTGCTCTGTGGTGTGTGGTGTTAATATGTCTTCCTGAACTGAAAGAGGGGATGGCTCTCTATCTCTGACTGGTGCTACTGTTTGAGGGGGACTAGATGCAGCGTCTGTTTCTTCAAAGCTACTGATATCAATGTGTTCGATGACTGGTTTCTGTGGTGTTGGTTTGGTTTCACGTTTGGATAAAGGAAAGTCTTTGTCTTCATCTGCCTTCAGTCTTGTCTCTGGTTGTGAGGGAGTTACTGTCAGTGTCTCTCTTAATGTGTGTGTCGCCTGTTTTTTAGCTTCCATCTGTGTGACTATTACCTTTGCATGTTCTACCCTTGGGATTTCATATGCCTCACATTCAGTAATCCTCTCTCTATCAAAAGTGAAGTGTTTGATGGTTATGAATCTCGGTTTGGATATCTCTGTTTCTTCCTCTGTTTTTTGTGCTGGTTCTGATTCTTTAGGAGTTGTTGGTTTATATTCCACTGGTGTTTGTGCTTCCTCGGCAAAAGGAGATGTTACTTTTTTATCTTTAATTAGTTTGGATATTACGCTGGAGTCTTTCTGAGTTGTTGTTTTGCCTTTATCAGGTATAATTTTTTCCTCAAGTCTCTGTGTTTCATGTTTGGGTTTATCATGCATCACAAATTCCTGGCTATAAGTAACATCTCTTTCTTCAGCACAAGGAGTCTGCAAATCCTCCTCCTCCTCCTCTGTTTTTGTGGTAAGTGTAGGTTTGAGTCTTGTCTTTTTGTCTTTCCCTGCTTTTGGTATTAGTTTCTCTTCCACCTGACCAGCTCTGGGTTTTTCCTCAAGTGATAAAAGTGTTGATGTTTTCTTAGGTGTTGTCACTGGTGTGTAAAGAGGATGTATGTCAGTTTTCTCTAGTTGTGGTTTAGTTTCTTCTAGTTTAACTGTGGCATCTGTTTCCTCAGTTTTAGGAGACCCATAGACCTCATGCTCAGTAAGTTTTTCAGTATATTCAGTGGGAACTTTCTTTGATTTTAATGTCTGGAATTCCTCCTCTGTATGTTTTGTGGCATATTTAGATTTAGGTTTGAATGTCCTTTTGCCTTTCTCTGTTTTTGACACTGGCTTCTCTTCTACTTGGCCATCTTTGGGTCTCCCCTCAAGTGATGGACATATTGGTGATTCTTTAGCCTCTGTCTCTGGTGTGTAAAGAAGATGTTTGTCTGTTTTACCTAGCTGTTGTTTAGCATCTTCTTCTAGCATAACTGTGGCATCTGTTTCCTCAGTTTCAGGAGACTCATAAACCTCATACTGAACAATTTCCTCAGTATATGCAGGGATAAATTTCTTAGATTTTGGTTTCTTTTTATCTTCTTCCATTTCAATTAATGAGTGTTTAGGATGGAATACTGGTTTCTCCTCAACAAGTTCTGGTCTTAATTCATCCTCTAATTTTGGTGTTTTAAGTCCAGGCTCATCAAGAGTGTCTATTACATTCTCTTCATCTGTAACTGCATGTTTGGTTACTTTAACATGGGAGGTATGAGAATCCTTATCCTCATCTGTGTTCTGTGGCAGGTGTCTTTGTTTTATGCCTGGGTTTGAGCATCTGTCTGTCTTCCTCTATCTTTTGTGTCGGTTTCTCCTGAGCTTCACTTGTTGTTAATTTGCCTATAAGTGGAGATAGGGTGGCAGTCTCTTCAGGGGCTGTAGCTGGTTCAAATATCTGAGGTTGAATTTTTTCTCTTTGCATAACTACACTGCCTATTTGTTTAACCTCACTATATTCAATTGAACGGTCAGTAGCATATTTTCTTGTAGTGGATTTAAGTGTAGTTTCATCTGGTTTTTGGGGATGTTTTGGTTCTTTGGCAATGGGTGCCATCTTGCTTTCATCTGGAGAGGGTTTCTTCTCCACTACATGAGATGCTGGTCGTCTGAATTTGATTAATTTTGGTGTTGTTTGTGAGTCTGTTAAAGCTGGTGATGATTTGTCCTTCCTAAGTAAAGGTTTATCCTGTGCTTTTTGTACTTCAAATCTAAGTGTACCTACAGTATGGGTAATGGCTGTTTCAAATGTCTCTTTTGTCTCCCCAACTTTAGTAACTTTAACTGTTTCTTCAATAAAAGAGGTCTGGAAATCCTCAACAGTAAGTTCCTCTGTGTGTTCTGTGAAAAGCATATGCCTTTTGAGTTTATGAGTCTTTTTGTCTCTCTTGGTTTCTGGCTCTGGTTTCTCAAGTTCTGTTTCCTTATCTCCTACAGGAGTCACTTGTTCCTCAGCTGAAAGAGGTGGTAGTTGTTGTCTGTCTTTGCCTAATTTTGGTAACGGTTCTGCGTCTTTTGGTTTTACAGTTTGCTTGTCTTTGTCATCTTTGTCTGGAGTATGTTTATCATGTGATGTCTGGGTTTCATGTTTGGGTTCATCACAAATAGGAGTCATTAAAGGTGTTGATATTTCTATCTTTTGTGTCTCTTTTACTGTGCTATCTAGATGTTCCATGTGAGGTATCTGAGCATCCTCCACCTCTTCCTCCTCGTCCTCTGTGTGTTCTCCAATAAATGTTTGTGTTTTGGGTTTTGCTTCAGGTCTGAGTGTCTTATCCTTCCCTGGTTCATGTGTTGGCTTTTTCTCCACCTTACTAGTTTTGGGTTCCTCTTCAACTAGTGTAAGTGTCTCTGCTTCTCTGGGTGTTGTCTTTGACTTGTAAAGAGGAAGTGTTTGTGTTTGATCTACTTGTGGTCTTTCATCTACCTGTCTAGTTTTGGGTTTCTCTTCAACAAATGGAAGTGCCTTTGGTTCTCTAGATATCACCTTTGGCTTGTGAGGAGAAAGCGTGTGTGTTTTATCTACTTGTGCTTTAATGTCTTCTAACTGTGTAACCTCTGTATCTGACTCTTCAAGTTTAGGAGACTCATAATGCTTGTGCTCAATGACTTCATCTGTATATTCAGGGATGAGTTTCTCTGTCTTGGATCCAGACTCTCTTATCTTTTTATCTTTTTCTGTTTCAAGAGACGGTTTTTCTATAACTGGTGTTGTTTCTGGTGTCTTCCTAACTGGTGTTCGTTTTTTCCTAACTGACATTGCTGTTGTTTCTTCTTGAACTGGTGTTGATACTGGTGTCTCCTGAATTGGTGTTGTTAATTTTTCCTTAACTAATGGTGTTACTTTCTCTATAGCTGGTGTTGTTGTTTGCATTTCATCGATTGGTGTTGTGGGCTGAGCTGGTGCAGATATTGATGTCTCCTGAGCTGGTGCTGGCTTTCCCTTAACTGGTGTTGTTATTTGTGTCTCCTGAACTGGTGTTGATACTGGTGCCTCATCATATGGTGTTTGTTTTCTAATAAGGGTTACTGGTGTTGTTTCCTCTATCGGTGTTGGTGTTGTTGATGTTTCTTGAATAACCCTATATGTTGGTTTCTCCTGAACTGGTGTTGTTGGTGTTGGTGTCTCCTGAACTGGTGTTGTTGTTGGTCTCTCCTGAACTGGTGTTGTTGGTGTTGGTTTCTCCTGAACTGGTGTTGTTATTGGTGTTGGTTTCTCCCAAACTGATGGTGTTGTTGATGTTGGTTTCTCCTGAACTGGTGTTGTTGTTGGTGTTGGTGTCTCCTGAACTGGTGTTGTTGTTGATGTTGGTTTCTCCTTAACTGGTGTTGGTTTCTCCTGAACTGGTGTTGTTATTGGTGTTGGTTTCTCCCAAACTGATGGTGTTGTTGGTGTTGGTGTCTCCTGAACTGGTGTTGTTGTTGGTGTTGGTTTCTCCTGAACTGGTGCTGTTGTTGGTTTCTCCTGAACTGGTGTTGTTGTTGGTGTTGGTTTCTCCTGAACTGGTGTTGTTGTTGGTGTTGGTTTCTCCTGAACTGGTGTTGTTGTTGGTGTTGGTTTCTCCTGAACTGGTGTTGTTGTTGGTGTTGGTTTCTCCTGAACTGGTGTTGTTGTTGGTGTTGGTTTCTCCTGAACTGGTGTTGTTGTTGGTTTCTCCTGAACTGGTGTTGTTGGTGTTGGTTTCTCCTGAACTGGTGTTGTTGATGATGTTGGTTTCTCCTGAACTGGTGTTGCCTCTAGTGTCTCCTCAAATGTTGTTTCATGAGTTGATTTCCCATTAAATGGTGTTGTTGCTGGTGTTTCTCTAATTGGTGTTGGTTTTCCCTCTGGTGTTGTATCTGGTGTATCTCTAACTGGTGTTCCTGCTGGGGTTTTATCAAATGGTGTTATTTCTGGTGTCTCCTCAGCTGGTGTTACTTCTGGTATCTTATCATCTGGTGTTGTTTTTGGTGTCTTATCAACTGATGTTTGTTTTCCCATAATTGGTGTTGTTGCTGTCATCTCCTCAATTGGAGTTGGTTTTTCCTTAACTGGTGTTGAATCTGGTAACTCCTGAATTGATGTTGATACTGGTGTTGATTGTGGTGTCTCCTCAAATGGTGTAAGTTTCTCCCTAACCAGTGATGAATCTGGCATTTCATGAACTGGTGTTGTTCCTCGAGTTTCTTCAATTGATATTGCTTCCTGAATTGGTGTTGACACCGGTGTTTCCTGAACTGGTGTTGTTCTTAGTGTTTCCTCAAATAGTGTAGATTTCTGATCTTGTGTTGTTACTGGTGATGACTTTCTCTTTACTTGTGGTGTTGTTGGTCTCTCCTGACTTGGTGTTGACTTTTCCCTAATTGGTGATGAATCTGGCATCTCCTGAACTGGCATATCTACTGGTGTTTCATTGGCTAGTATTGGTGTTATTTCCTGATCTTTAGCTAGTGTTTCTGGTGTTTGCTCAGCTGGTGTTACTGTTTGTGTTTCTTCAGCTGGTGTTGTTGTTGGTGTTTCCTTAACTAATGCTGGTTTTGTTTCAATTGGAGCTGTTTCAGGAGTTTGAATTGGTGTTGTTGGTTTCTTCCTAAACGGTGTTGATTCTTCCCTAACTGGTGTTGAAAGTAGTGCCTTCCTGACAGGTGTTGATATTAGTGTTTCCTCATCTGGTATTGTTTTTTCTTTAACTGGTGTTGTTGATGGTGTTTCTTCACCTGGTATTGGTTTTACCCTAAATGGTGATGCTAATGGTGTCTCCTCAACTAGTGGTGACTTTCCCCTAACTGGAGCGTCCTGAACTGGTGTTATTTCTGGTGTTTCTTTAACTAGTGGTGATTTTTCCCTAACTGGTTTTGCTGCTTGTGTCTCCTCAAATGGTGCTGACAATAGTGTCTTTTTCACTAGTGTTGGTTTTTCCCTAACTGGTGTTTCATCAACTGGTGTCCCTTTAGCTGGTATTATGCCTAGTGTATCCTCAATAGGTGTTATTTCTGGTGCCTCCTGGACTGGTGTTACTTCTAGTGTATTCTCATCTAGTATCATTTGTGGTGTTGTTTCTGGTTTCTCCTCATCTGGTGTTGGTTTCTTCCTACCTAGCTTTGTCACTGGTTTTTCCTGGACTGGTGTTGTTTCTGGTGTCACCTTAAGTGGTGCTGTCTTTGGTGTCTCCTGAACTAATACCATTTCGGGTGTCTTTTGAGCCTGTATTATTCTTCCTTTAACCGTCATTGTCACTGGTGTATCCTGACCTGGTGTTGGTATTTGCTCAACTGGTGTAGGTGACTGCCTTTCTTTTGGTGATGGTGTAGGTTTTTCCACCAAGCAGGATGGTGTGGGTGTTTCCTCAAGCAATTTTGACTGTGGCTGTTCCTGATCTGATTCTGGATTTATTTTTTCCTCATCTGTAACAACTTGTGTTTGGTCAGTGTGTTTTGGCTTTGTCCTATCAACGTGTGTCAGTGGCAGTAATGGTGTGCCCTTAAATGATGCTGCTATTGGTTTTTGGTCCTTCTCATCTGATTTGTCATGAACTGGTGTTATCTTATCTTCATCTAGTACAGGGAATGACTCTGCTTCATGTGTTGTTAGTGTAGTGTGTTTTAAAATAAGTGTTGGTGTAGTGTGCTTGGGTGTTTGTATTGGTGTTGTGTCTTCATTAATAGGTGTTCGTCTTTTATGTTCGTAAGTGAGTGGTGGTTTTGCATATTCTGGAGTAGGTGTTGTTTCCGAGTGTTTGAGAATCTGTGTTGGCTTTTCGTGTTCAGGTGTTGGTTCCATGTGTTTGGGTGTTGGTCTGGACACTCTATGCAGTGCCACCTTGTCTTCATCTTCAATAAGTGTGTGTTTTTTAGGTCTCTTTGATGCAGATGTTAATTTGTCTTCCAGAACATTAACTGGTTGTGTATCAGTTAGTGTTGTGAGTGTTGGCATTGTGTCTTCCTGGGTGGGTGTTGGTGTTGTGTCTGCTGAGGGAATGGGTTATCAGTGTTGAGGTTCTAAATGTTTCAATTAGTTTACTCAGGGAAAGTGTGTTGTGAATCTTATATCTGAGGGAGTTCATCTTAGTATGTAGACGTGTATACATGTTTAAAATCAATGTTGGTTCTATATAAATCATGTAATAATTAATTCATGTTATTTTCTTTTTCAGAATGAGTGACAAGTGTCCAATATGTGAGAAGAGAATTCAAGTTTGTGTATATCATAATAGTATTAATCTTACTAATATAAGTCATGAGTTGAGAATATATCATTGTGTGAAAGTGACATTTCTTTGGATAAAATATATTCTAATATTTTGGATATGAATGTGCAATTTTAAATGTTATATATATATGACTGGTATTTACTGTACTTTGTTTTTAGTCCAACATAAAAACAACACAAAAAAGTAAAATAATAGGGTTAAAACATACACTAAGAAAGTTAAGTTGTGAATGTGTGTATGTATATGTGTTCAAATAAGTGAATATTTATATGTGTCTAACCTTTATGCCATAGGACTATTTTATGTGCTTTGAGCTCAATATCAGACTCTTCATAGCCACTAACAAATCTTTGAAAACTTTGAATTACATGAACATCTGCAGTCTCTTTACAGTAGCAGTTCAACTCACAGGATAGACAAAATGTTTATATCTTGACAAAAAGAAACACTAAGCACTGATCAGTGTTTTTTTCTTTTGTGGAAACATTAAAATATTTTCAATAGCACATAAATATTAGTCTCTATGTCAGTCAATATACTGTACATATTTTTTGTTATTGCAAGGAGGTATTAGTAATCTGTACATAAAACCTAGATTGTGTTTTGTGTCCATATGGTGTATATAATTAGGAACAAATAAAGGTGTAGTAGATATCTTTAAGGTACATAAGGACAATATTGGAGGGGAAAAACATAAAATACAAAAGGTTAGCACATTAGAATGGTCAGAATCTGTGGTGGTAATTTGACCACAGATCACCTTTCAGCTCCCCTGTTACCCCACCATGACTGTAGCTGCTGACATCATATGGATTGTATGATTGCAAATACTGACAACTCAACTGGTGCCTGAACAGCCAACAAACAGGAACAACAGGGAGGGAAGTACATGACACACTAATAGCAGTTGCTGAATCTGATGGATAAACTTTGGCACCTGTATGATTAGAAAAAATTCCAAGCATCAGGTAATTGCAGGAAACCAAAGCCAGTCTATATTCTGCTCCTTGTTCCTTTTCTTGACTTGTATATTTCTTGCATTACTTTCAGCAGCACAGTTTGGTGAGGCAACATAACACTTTGAAGAGAAATGCTGGAAATAATAGATGAACAGACTGAAGAGTTGAAAAGTGGGTATTGACTTACCTGATTTGATCTTGGATACCTTAACAGTCTTCTTCTTCTTCTCCTCATGAATCACCTCTGTTGCCTCCTCTGTCGTCACTTTCTCTGTGGGTTGCATGCAGGATGGTCAGCCTCTAGCTAACACACCACACGTCACCGGCCAACTTTCACTCTATCTAAGCACACATTTGATTCTGAACTATATAACTAGGGGATGCATTTGACTTTATGACATTCATTGCTATAAGAAAAAATGATCAAACAATTGATCATCTAGATTTCTGCTAAATAATGAATACATAATACTAGCAAATATTGGCTAAACTGCTAAAAATTCAATCATTTAATATTTTCCTGTTTCTCACATATTTATATATCTAAATCTAACTCAAAACTCCTATAACCTCACACTTAAGAAGTCAATGATCAAGGTAAAAAATTCATATATATGGTATTCAAAAATATTTATAAAAAATCATTCTTGAAAAAAATTTACTCAGGTTTCTGAACCCAAAGTATCTAAAAAGCCCTTTAAAAAATAAGAAATATTCTACAAACACCAATAACTAATCCCTCTCATTCTACATTTAGGCACTGCAGAGACAAGACAAAGTAGGACAGACTGGAGACTCAGAAAACAACATGGGAACCAAAGCTTACCATATTTAGCTTCTCGATAAGCCTCCTCAACTAACACCTGAGCAACCATGACTGAGTGGCCATGTTTCTCCACAATGTTGATTAGTGGCTGCTGACTCTCAGGTTTCTTCAAGGCTGGGAGTTTTCCAGCCTCACAGAAAGCAATGATCTCTTCAGTCTCCACTCCTTGATTTATCATCTGAGAGATCTTGGTGAGCTCCTGAGTAGTAGAGGAGAACAAGCCCATCTCTCTGGGAACAACCTCCTTGAAGAGAGTGTCTGGCTTGATGTTCTTAGCGTGCTTCACCATGCGCAGGAAAGCTTTGAGGCCAACAGGGTGCTTCTTGGCCTGCTCCCGAGCCTCTTGAGCTAAAACAATGGACACATTCCTCTGGTGGCCAATGTGCTCACAAATTTTGACAAGTGCTGGTTGAATCTTGGGTTGGAGAAGAGTCTTAAACTCTCCAGCCCTGAACTTTGCCCAGATTTCATTGACTTTCACATTGCTCTTAAGCATTGTATGAATCTGTGATAGTTCCTGAATAACTTCCTTTTCCTCAAAGAACTGTGGAGCAATATCCTTGACAACCTCCTCACCCTTGATGGATGTCTCTGAAACTTTTACAAAACACTTCACACCAGGAATCTGGTTTGGAGCAAATTCATTGGGTTGTATTGCAGGATAGCGTTCCTCAAGAGTCACAGGAGCCTTCCAGTTGGTATAAACCTCTGCCACACAGCGCTCCTTGACAGATGTAAAGACCTTAGTTTTCTTTTCTTCAACCAAGGGCTTCCAAGCCTTCTTTTTGGCTTCTTCAAGCTCCTTTTCAAGCTGGACTGAACGCTCCTGCTTCTCTACTTTCAATCTTTCCAAGGCTTCATGGTGTTCTTTCCTCATTTTCACAGCACGCTCTCTCTCCTTTTCTTTCATTTGCTCAGCAGCGTGTTGGATGTGTACAGCTGCATACCTTTCATCATCAATCTTCAACTTCTCTTCAAAGGTCAGTTCTGGGATTAAGAAATTCAAAACTCTTTGTAGTTACTGTCTTAAAGAGTACTAAACCAGAGCCAAGAGTTGATGTTGTCAGGTTGTCAGTGTTTAGTGTCTCAGTATCAAGCATCAAACCACAACACAAGGGGCACAACTTTGCTGCTCCTCACAGCAATCACTTGGAATGGAAAAGTTAAATATTCATAACAAAATTTGAGATTGTGCCTCTTATGTTGTACTGTGTAATACAAAATAAAATGTATCAGCATAATGATAAAATAATAAAAATAATAATGAAATAGTAATGGCGATGATAATAGTAATGGTAAGTGTAATAATAATAATAATGGTAAGTGTAATAATAATGATGGTAAGTGTAATAATAATAATGAGTATAATAATAATAATAATGCTAATAATAATAATAATAATAATAATAATAATAATAATAATAATAATAATAATAATAATAGCAATAACATAAAAGAGCACTGTAATAGTTATTGCAGTTGTCAGGTTAAATGATATTCTTATAGCTGTTAATATCATTGCTGAAGCAATTAGCAGTAGGCAATTGGTTCTCTGAGCAGTAGCTTTCTTTCATTAGCATAAATGTAAAAATAAAATTTCAAAAGTAATTTGAAATTGCTGCTTAAATAATAAAATCATAATTGTCCTCAATACATACATACACAATACACACCAATGGTTTGGAGTGAGTCTTATATATGTATACAGAGAGGACATTGCAAGTCAAGGAGACCGAATGTTTGTTGGATCTCACCTGTCACCTCCAGTGTGGCCTTGGAGAAGACCTCTCCTTCAGAGTTGACTGCACGGCAGGTGTATTCTCCCTTCATTTCAGGGCGAGCCTGAACCACCGTTAGCATTGCCTTGTCATTGCGGACTCTCATCTATGGGAAACACAATGGTATAAGATGAGAACCTCTTTACCAAACCATAAAAACTACCTTTTCATTAGATATACAAAACAATGCAGTACATTTCTTTTCATGAATTCATCTGCCATACAAGCCTGATACTTGTATGTAGTAGTGTTCATCAACAAACATCACTGCATTACTAAACATGACAAATACGGAAGAGTCTCACGATTTGCACAGCAACAAATTTGTCCACTCTCTCTCTCTCTCACACGCACACACAAAATGATGTACATATGTGTGATCTTATGAGTCAGTATACATAAATGAAACACCATTGAAAAATGTAACTTTCACATACAATTAGACAACACCTTTGAGTGGCTCCTTCATGCAAGGGAAAGCTTTAAAAAAAAAAAAAAGGAAAAAAAAGACCTGATAAGGATTAAAGATAAATTTGAAATATATCCATTAATAGTAAATTCCTTGGATCTACATGGACCAGTTTCAAGTATGTGTTCATGATGTTCTACTGATTTTACTCTTTATTTCACAGGACAAGAGCAGAGGCCTCAGCATACCTGGTATGAAGCGTGCTGGCGAATGAGTTTGTTGTTGTGGTACCAGCTGATGTCTGGCTTGGGGTTACCCGTGAAAGTGGTAGTGAACGTGACAGTTTCCATTTCCTTAATACGCGAGTCTTCAATTTCTTGTGTGAATTTAGGTTCTGTGTGCTTGGCTGTATATGAAGAAGTAATATATCATTAGTAATTTCAGTAAAATATTTCTTATTTTCTTCCAGCAAAATATTAGCATATTTTCTTGGAAATTTGAAACCTTAAAATGAATTAATAACTGTTTTCACTATCTTAAGAATTGTTATCTGGCATTCAAAGAATTTTTTTTTCACAAATTGCAAATAAACTTGTACATACATAATTCAATGTTAATTCCTGACACATGTTACACTTCACTTCTTAATGCAACACACATTTTTTGCTGAGATTACTGAAGCACCTTAGCCTTCCCTGTTTGTTTCTATTTGTTCAATTCACATTATAAGCATGAAAACAAATAATAGTTACCTAATGATATTCTATTTTATACAAGTGCTATGAATCTATCATAACCTTGATAAAGAAATACAAAAAGTTCATGAACCAATGGGCAAGTGACTACTACTGGTTCATGTCAAAGATTTTACATAGGGTATTGAAGATTTACAGAACTTATCTTCAGAAATAAACTAATGAGTAAAATTCATATTGCTATTTATATGATATGTATACTTTCTCCACTTATGTTTGTTATAAATCATGCATCAAGCTTTGAAATTATGCAACAAACACACAACACAGCTTACCTTACACTACATAGGGACTAATCCATACACTCATTCTCAAGCAACAAAAATTCTTCAAGGCTGTCTGCCCTTTTCAAATTTTCACTATTCCCATCCTTGGGGGAATTTTCTCTTTCACTTGTAATGTTGCTACACTGCTTTGAGTTAGAGATAGATGAACACTTAGAAAATAATGATTTTTGTGATGAATTTCTATTTACAGGTTCCTTAAGAGGGAACAGCGTTATTTTAGAAATGCGTGAAACCTTAGCAGGTGAGGTGCCTAATGTTATGTCTCCTGTGGTCTGGGTCACACTATCTGGGCCTGTTTTCAGTGTCTTTACTTGTGTGGGCCCAGGATGTTGAGACATGACAGGAGTTGAAGCTGAAGCTAAAACTGCTTTGGGTGCTGCACTCTGCAAGCTTTTTGGAGTACAAGTAGCAGTAAACAAAGACTTTCGACTTGTTACAGGACTCAGCCTCATCACTGAGGAAGATCCAGTGCTTGTGTATGTATTGGAACTTTGTGAGGAAGCTGATGCTTTAACAGGGACAGGACTTTTGCCTCTGCTTGATGGCTGGCCCACTTCAGGGCTAGTGGGCTTCCCAGAAGGGCTTGGGACTTTGGGGGCTACTGGCAGAGGACTTCTGGTTCTTGAGGTTTTCACAATCTCATCACTAAACTTTCTATGTGACTGATCCATTCCTCTGTCAACTGACATTGTTCTGGGTGGTCTCACCAAACATCTCTGTCGCTTTTCTCGAGATGGTCTGGGAGACTCCTGGGGACTTGAGTCCTCTAGCTCCTCTGTTGATGAGTACTGGTATATTGGCATTGGTATTTTTGTGCTTTCATGTATCTGTTTAAATGTTTTTCTTATGAGCTGAGGTGTTGTTAAAGGGGAGCTTGGTTCACTCCAAATGTTTCTTTTTGGGCTTTCTGTTATTCCAGTCAGGCTGTCAGATGAAGGGTCTCTTGATAACTTGTTACAGTTTTCTCCTCTTGGTGAAAACTTTCGCACAAGTTTTGGTGTTGATACGGGAGTAGAATCATTGGACTTTGATAGCCTAGGAATTTTAGAGTCTCTTTGATTTTCTGAAAGTGAAGAAATTAGAGGAAGCTTGTTTGGTGGTGACACTTGTTCCTTCCTGGTCAAGACAGGGGTACCAGGCAGACTTGAGCACAGTCTGGTGGTATTGCTTGCTGAAGCCTGTGCCTTATCACTTGTATTCCATCTGGGTGACTGCATATCTTGTCTGTCAGAATCTGCAGATAATTTCCTTTCCATATCAAATTTACTGAAGGAAATTTGACACTCTGACTTGAAAGTCTGATCCACAGGCATTGACTTAGCCACATACCTGTTGACTTTTGAATTTCCTATTTGTAGTTTAGATTTAGTATCTTTCTGAGACTCATCATCTTGTTTACAGAGAACCTTCTGACTTGAAACATCCTGATATTTTGAGCGTGAGGATGAGGCAAGAGCTTCCACATTCTTCAGTATTGGTTTGCGTCTTAATGTTGGTGTCAACTGATGTATTGTTCTTCCTACACTTTCTAGTTGAGCAGTGTTCTCTGTTTTAGCAACATCTGGAGATAATATGGATTTACATGCAGTATTCTTTAAAATGGATTTCCTATGAATCTTTTTGTGTGTACCTTTGACATTACTAGATTCTAAAGTTGTGGTTGGGACTGTTTCTGCATCAATGTGTCGTTGATTTGGGATCTCATCAGCAAGAGAATATGTTAACTCTGCAGCTGATCTCATTCCTTCTGTATTTACTGATTCCTTTTGGAGACATACAGCAGCTATGTGTTGATCAGCTACTTCACTGGCACTGGATTGGGGTAATATATCAATTGTAGTACTGACTGTATAGTGACCAGGTTCTTTTTTATCTTTTTCAAGTGATTTCTTCATTGATTTAGCTAGAATTTGTGAATTATCAGCAGAGTTTGCAGAAGCATCTTTATGACTTATTAATGATTTACCATTACTGGAGTGTCCATTAATGTTCATTCCTGAAGTGAACTGTTTTGGTGACTTTTGTCTTTTATTTTGTTCAATAGTCATTTCTATTTCTGCAGTGATATCAGCCTGTGCCAATGAGCTTAAAGCTTCAATCACCTGAGAAATTGAGTTCCTATGGGAGCTCAGATAATTTGACATCACTGCCTTGGCATAGTTTGGGGAGCTGGTTTGAGTTTCATCTTCTGACACTGTGGAAGGTGTGTCACCATCAAATTTGAAATGAACATGTTTGGTATTTGGGCTCAGAAGAGATGATTTGGTAGCAATGAGACTCTCTTGATCATCAGTGATGTAAGAAGAGCCGACTGTCTGATCACTGTGTCGTCGACTTGGTGCTTCACTCTCAGATATGAAAACTGAGTCACTACCCATGGACAGATCTCCAAAAGACATTGAACTTGCCAATTCAAGATGTGACAAGCGATCACTCTGAAGTTCATTGTGTGGAATGTCACTTGGGCATTCAGAGTCAATCTCAGTGTCACACTCTGAGACAGTATCTTTGCTACTCATGCATGAAGGGTTAATGGATACTGAGGACCTTTCAAGACTGTCTACAGATATGCTGGTTCTGTATGTGCTTGTACTGATAACACTACCAACCCAAATGCATGGCTCTTGACTGACAGGGCGAGGAACTAAGAGTGGTCTAGGTGAGGGCAACACACAGGAAACAGCAGAATTTTGCAAACACATTCCCTGTTCTGGCTCAGAGCCCACTGACAGGACAGGCTGGGGAACAGATGACAAGCTGGAGTTAGACACAGATGAACATTGGGAATAGGAGGGCTGGTACACAGAGGCACACTGCAGCACAGGTGAGGGGGACTGGATAACAGGATGGGAGGACTGTAGCTTAGATTGTGAGGACTGCAACACAGGCCTAGATGCAGAGTCCCAAGAGGCGTTGCAATGGGCACCACTCCGGCGTGCACGGGAACGCTCCACAATACCTGTCATGGCCTCTTTCAGGTCCTCCATACGAGTCACCCATTCAGGCTTGCGGTACAGCTTAGATGTCTCCTCCGTGTGTTCTGTGTGTGGATACAATTAGTAAGAACAGGCTCATTTGAAGGTAAGCAGAACAAAAGAGAAATTGCAAAATAAATTACTAATGCTTAAAAGAACAAACTTAGGAATACCTCAAAAATTAAATGGCTTGTCAGATGTGAGCAGCATAATAAGCAATATTTGATTAACATTGTAGGATTAATTACAAATACAAAGCATTTGTAAAGTTGCAACATAGCTAAGTATTTCAGCATAAAAATCATAAAACAATATCACCACCATCAATGCTGTAAGCAAACAGAAAAAAGAATCACAGTAAATAAGGGAGAAACTCATTATAAAACCTGTAAATGAAAGTTCAAATTATTATGATAAATGATGTCATGATATCTAGATGATGCAAATGTTTAGAACATCAATATAAGTGGTTAATAATTGTGTTGTTGTTAAAGTATAGAATGTGGAGAAAGTAATTGTAAAGATCAGTGGCAGATGTTCAGAAATGAACAACGGAGCTAAAGTTGATGCACGGAGACCTGCAAGAAAATGGGAAGCAGATATGCAGAAATGAATCTGTATAACTGATTCCACATCATGAACACAACACTTGCACAAATCATTATAGTGACCTTGAAATTGAGGATATATGCCCATATTTATATATATTAAATTAGAGAAAATTTTAAAGCAACAATTCTTTAAACATTTCAATGTGAACAGAGTCTTCAACAGATGAAAAGATTCAACAAATTAAAGTGTCTAATATTTACTTAAAGGGACTGGTAAAGAATTATACTAAACAATTAGTTATTCATGATTATTATGATAGAATAAATTATTCTAGCCTTAAACAAGTTGGATCATGGGCACAATACACTAATGATAGTCAACATACCCTGGAGGACGACAACTGTGGTTACAGTGGTGTCAATGCCATTCCTGTTGACGGCCTCACAGGTGTACTCCCCACAGTCGTCCAGGGTTGCGTAAGGAATATTGAGAACTGTGGTGCCATCCTCATACGTCTCCAAGGCAACATTTTCAGTCGTCTCGATAGGCATGTTGTCAACGTGCCATTTGACCGTGGGTTTGGGGTATCCAGTGGGCTTTGTGATCAGCCTGTGTACATAGTTAACACCATCATTAATGCCATTACATAGTTCAAAATGTCTTTCCTTGCATTCTTATTGTTTCTGCTCAGGCAAAAAGGTTCCAAAAAAATTGACCTGTCCATAAAGAAAAAGCCAAAATTGGAGAAGTGACAGTAGGGAGGTGAAGAGATCAGTACAATCTCCTTATCTATGTTATTAATACATTGGTAGGTTGTAAATACGTGAGTAAATTAAAGAATTTTAAACAACTACTTGATGGTCTCACCTTACAGGGCTCCCTTCCTTCACCTCCACCACCTTCGCAAGTCTTGTGACAAAGAAGGGAGAGGAGCCTGCCTCAGAGGTGTCTGACTCCGAGCCCTTCTCGATCTCCTCTGTCTCTTCTTCTTCAGAAGGAGACAGAATGGCCTTGTCTGAGACTGAGGTTACAGTTGCTACCTCAGAGTCAGGCTGGTACTCATAAGCTGTTACAAGAAAGTAACCATATTATAATCTTATTACTTTGAATACAAATTTTTATAATGAGATGGATATTTTACTAAACATATTTTAACCAATGCCAAGAGTAATAATACAAGAACAATTATTAGCTATAAGTTGAAATGTAAAATCAGTAAAAAATAATTACCTACAGTTCATATCTTTGAAAGATAACAAAAGTGATGAAGTACATACTTTCAGGCACTACAAAATGCAAACTTATTCAAAACTACAATTTGGTGAAAGAATTAAACAATATCAATGAAATTCTTAAATCTCAACAAGCTATGGAGACTCAAAAGGATGATAAGGAAAGTGTTAGTCATTAATAAGAAGTGTGTGTGTTCATGTTTCTTACCAAGAGTAAGACTACATACTCTAAAACATAATAGGCACTAGAAGTAAAAGAAAACTGACCAAAAATACACCAGCAACACAAGTACTTCTCCACAGGGAGACACAGCAGAAGACAAAGCTAATGCAGGAAAGCTGGTGCTTCTTCAAGAAAGAGAGACAACAGAAGACCAAACTTACACTCCACAGCCAGGTTAGCTGTGGTTCGAGCTTCCCCAGCTTTGTTACGGGCTATGCAGGTGTAGTCTCCTGCATCCTCTGGGAATACTTCACTGATCTCCAACCCAGCATGTCCGTCGGGGGTCTGGGTTAAGTGCACTTCCCGGTGGTGGCCAATTGGGCGGCCGTTTTGGAGCCACAGCAGCCGAGGCTTTGGCCGTCCTGTGACTCGGCACTTGAAGTGAATCTCATCCCCATCCATCACTCGGATGGGGGTCAAAGGAGGATTGAAGGCAGGCGGCTCAGCCTCCTCTGCTCCTTCTCCCTCTACCAACAGTGTAGCCGTGGAGGAGGCTCGGCCAATAGGATTCTGGGCAGTGACAGTGTAGTCACCTGAGTCATCCTCAAAAAGTTCCCCAAGGATGAGAGAAGTCTTATTGTCTCTGCTTGTGATCTGCACTTCAATCTCTTCATCAGCAGTTATTTTCTGGCCATGTCTATACCATGTGAATTCAGCCTCTGGCTTTGAGGTTACCTCAGCTTCCAAAAAGGCAACCTCTCCTTCAGGTATTATCTGAGGTTGTAATGGCTTGATGAACTGTGGTGGTTTCATTTCTATCACTTCTTCGGGTTCTAGTGGAAGGAAAGGGACATTTTTTTTCACAAAAAAGTATCATGCATACATGTTAGTTATGTAATTATAAGTAGGACAAAAATATTTCTCATTCACGTAGTGCTGAAGCCTACACATTCATTTCAGCCACATAGATAGCTTCAGCCAGACAAGTTAGACATGGTCAAGCTGTCTCAGTGTCAGGTGGATAAGGAACTAACACCAGTTATACATTACCTTGCCTAACTTGTAAGACCACACATCTAGTGGTAAGAAATGTATGCTTGGCACTAAATTATCACAAAAGTATTTCATCTCAGAAGATATAAGTGGTTGATAACAAAATGTCACCATCATGTTTTCAGTATGAAAAAGTTGTTAGGGTTAACTTACGTGTTACAATAACTGTAGCAAGTGATCTGGCTTCTCCAGCCTCATTGAAAACTTTTACTTCGTACTCTCCAGTATCGTCCTCGAAAACTTCCTCCATACAGAGGGTCGTTTCGTCATCAAAGTGCTCTATCTTATAATCAAGGGAGGGCTTAAGTTCCTTGCCCTGATGATACCACTTGACAGTAGGTGGCGGGAAGGCTTCATAGCGAGCCTGGAGGACTATGGGAGAAGCTCTCTTTATTATCTGGGGCTGGAGTGGGAAGGTAATTCGAGGAGCTTGTCTCAGCTCCTGCTTCTCCAAGATCTCCAAGTCCTCCACTGTAAGGTAAGTGGCAGTTTCATCTTGGCCGTGCTGATTCACGGCAAGGCAGCGGTACAGTCCTGTGTCATCTATGAACACTTCACTGATAGTGAGAGCAGCTCGCCCTGTGGTGGCATCATACTCTTGGACAAATTCCTCAGATGGCAAAATTTCTTGCTCAAGGTGATACCACAACACCCTTGGAGTAGGGTTGCCTTTGACAGTGGCTTCCAGGACTGTCTTTGAGCCATGTTCCACCCTTTGGGGCTTCAGCGGCTCAATGAACTTCGGCGGCTGCCCTCGAGGCTTGTCTTTGCGTGCTGAAAGGTGGAAGCTTTAGATAATAGATAATCTTGATTTCAATCCCTGATGAACCAATAAACTGTTATAAATATTAATATTAAACCTGAATAATTGGAATGTTAATTGTGATTGATTAATATTGTGTACTTTTTAAGGAGTAAGTTAATTAAGTTATAATTAATACGTGTAAGTAGGTAGGAGTGAGGGAGTAGCATATACATGGAGACTGACAGGACACTTAGCCAAAGCTGGCCAGCAGTTTTCTTAGAGAAGTACACTTTATCTAATTGTCAAGTGGCAAAACATTGATATTGAAGGAGGAGTGTCATGACTCCCTCCAGTAATGAGGTCATGTCGCCACTCCCTTGTACCAAGGCGGGGATCACATGTAACTTGAGACAGACCCCCTTAAGAGCTCGTCATGAATAATGGAGCATAGGGTGGAGGGGTCGTCACGGGTTTGGCTGCCAACCTTGACAAACACTTGAGGTAAAGATAACCATTGCCGGCTGCCAGGATGGCGACCTGCGCCGCGCTGCATGCCTGGCATCTGGCTCCTTCATTTTAGCTTTAGGAAACATGACGCAAATCTCTACAACTTTCCTCCGTTCTCATCAAATAAATACAATGAAACATTTAATACCCTTTACAGGAGGTACTACGGCAGGCTTGAGGCAGACACGGCACGTGCCGACTGTCGTGCGACTCTCAGCAGTGAGAAGAACACTGAACAGCGCTCAGTGGCGTAGCAAGCACAAACACAATTAATGCCCATACTTACTACCGTGTATTACGGAGTACATTCATAAAGTGTAGTGTGGTGTGAAAATAAAAGAAAGAAAGAAAAGGGGAAGATAAGAAAAGGAAAGTTTACTTACAATAGCTTCGCTGTGGAATAAATCCATTGTTAATATTAGCCAAAATCTTACGATCATGAAGATCTTTGGTATTAGTGAATTATATTAGGAAAAAAATATGCACACAAATATAAAGTAGTATATACACACTAGCACTTCATTATGAAATATAAGAACATCATATAAATAATATATCACATATATGTTTCAAATGACCGCCACGCATTATGATTTCAGATGATGACTTCATTTCAAGACAGGGTGACTTACGCCACAACCACGAAAACATGGTGCAGATGATGGCTACTCGGTGAGCAGCACCATCACCATCCCGAGACGTTCACCTGTGCACGGATCGACTCGGAGTGAAGTGGCTGGCCGGAACCTACCCCGATGGGCCGCCGGCAAGTGACGTCATGGCCCTTGGCACGGCGCGAGGCCCAAGAATGAATCCATACGCAATTCATTGAGATATTGTTAATGTACCCTCAAATACACCGCAGACTCCTTTACTCAGCCAAATGAAAGTTATTGCTTTAATTTACTCACTTATACAGGAAAGGTGTGTGAGACTGCGTATGTGTTTTTAAGCATCATAACACATATTTGCTTCGAGAGGTCCTTATTTATTAATCAAAGGAGTGTTTTTTTTTTTTTTTTACACGGATGGAAAAGCTATGATTACATTCTACAATATATACTTAAGTACTTCAAAAAAAAATCGTGTGTTTAGACACAACAAAACAACTAAAGGCATCATAATATCCGTACAGCAACTGGGGTCCGCGAGAGAGCCAAGAAGTTATGTAGTACAATATATATGGAACATGGCGGGGGCTGGCAAGTGGGCTCGAAAGTCCCCTTATATTTTGGGCGATGCATGGATCCCGTGTGCCAAGAGGAGATAAATGATTTGTCTCTATCACCTGCGCAAATGGCTCATCGTACCCTTATTTATTCCCTGCGAAGGACAGGATGAATGAATGGAGTCATAATAAAATTACAACGCATTAATCAAGAATCGAATAAGAATTTTCGAATCATCACGAGACTTCAGGCTGCATTCCTAAAGATCATTTCCCTTGACAGGTGATGTACTACAAAAAAATGAACAATTTGTACGAAAGCCTTAAGAATTACCACTAAAAGTGAGATTTATGTCCTTATGATCGTTATTCCTTGACAGATGAAGAGCGAGGCTCAGCGAGTGATCGAGCCCCTGTCAATGGTATCTTGGCAATGCCTCACAACGCATAGTTGAACCCAGTAGACTCTCACGCGCCAACCGATACAGTACTATGTTACTAAGAAAGTCGTGGGAAACTAGCAAGGGTTTGTTTGCTCAAGTCTAGCGATAGTATTGTTTCATTTAACATCAATCACGATTGCAGTAGTAGTAACAGCGAGTTATCATCATCATCATCATTAGCATCATTATTAAGTATTGAATTTGTTCAAGCTATCATTATCATCGAATTTTTTCACATCATTGTTGTCATTACGTTTCATGTTCTTGTTATTAAATCTGCTGAGTCAAGGAAACATTTTTACTCAAGAGCCACATTATGTCATGACAACAACAATAACATTCATTGTCATCCAAGTTCTCCAAAGACGAACCAATGACATTACATATTCTCCTTCATCATCAGAGTAATCCCATACCTGAGGATTATCTTACTGATGCCATAACACTAATGGAAACATGTAGAGCCATCAGCTCCAGTGGCAGGCATCGTATGGTAACAGGTCTGCACTATTGTTGAACAGAGACAACGCGCAGGACGAAACGATCGCCGTCAGGGACCGAACCTCAATTGGAGTTATCAATGTATCAATTTTTCCTTAATGGACGAGAAAATACGTTCACGAGATGACAATTGCACTTACTAACGCAATACGTTCATACACATGAGGTCAATCAGTAGGTGGTAAAAAAAAAGAAAAAAGAAAAAAAGAAAAAAAAAAACACGAAATGCATGTTAACAAGTAAAAGCATAAAACGAAGCAAATAAATAATAAAACAATACACACCACACCGTGTTATTCCATGTCCTGGATACCACACAGTGACGAAATTCCGTTAGGGTACATCACGAACAATAAAATGTATCAAGACACAATGAAACAAATAAAAGTTAGTGATTTCTGTTATGATCAAACGGAAACAAACATTGAGAGTGAGAGGAGCGTGAGAGCGGCGCAGGACTGTACCTTCCAGCACCAAGTTGGCGATGGTTGTGGCTTTGCCGGCCACGTTGACGGCCTCGCAGGAATACATGCCCTCATCGTCTTCCGTGGTACGCACAATGGTTAAGGTTGACACTCGGTTCTCGTAGCGAATAATTCTGTTGTGACTGGGAAGGATCTCGAAGCTATTGAAGTACCACTTCACTTCAGGTGGTGGGTAACCCTTCACCTCACACTTGAACACAGACTTATGAGACGGCTTAACCACCACAGGCTCCAAAGACTGTGAGAAAGATGGGGGAATAACTTCAACATCCTTTGGCTTCTGGTGGGCACGCTTCAGTGATTTTATGGTAGTGGGCTCCTTCGGGGTCTCCATCTCCAAGATCTCCACTTCAATTTCAGAGAACTCCTCCTCTTCAATATCCACTGGCTTAGGTTCAAGAGGCTTCTCTGGTTTATCTTCTTTAGGCTTCTTAGGCTTCTTCTTTGGTTTCTTTTCATCCTCTGGTTTCACAAATGGTTCTTGTGGAGGTTTTTCAGGCTCAGGGATTTCTGGCTCATATGGCTTGCCCAGCTTATCTTTGGGAGTTGGTTTGGGTTCCTTTGGTTTCTCTTTCTTAAAGGGCTTGAGCTGAATTTCCTCTTTCTCATCATCTTTAGGAATCCTGCGTCCTCCCCATTTAGGTATCTCTTCCTCCTCTTCTTTATCAGGCTTCTTCCTTGGCTTCTTTGGTTTTGTTTCTTCGTCTTGTGGAACCTTTTCTTCATCCTTTGGCTTTGGAGCTTTTGGTTCCTCTTTTGGTTTCTCTTTAGGTTCAGGTTGAGGCTTAAGAGGCTTCTCAAGATCAACCTTCTCTTTCTCAATAATTTCAGGCTCTCCACGCTCAAATGGCTGAAGCTCAACAGGCTCACGCTCGGGAAGGTCCTGCGTGGGCTTCTTTTTAGGTTTACGCACCACTTTTTCTTTGTCTTCTTCCTCTGGTTTTTTCTTGGGAATTGGTTTGAGGTGAGGTTCTTCTGGTTCCTTCTCGGGAGACTTTGGGCGACGCCTTGGGCGTTTCTTTTTGTCTTCTTCTTCTGGTTCTTTTGGCATTTCTTTTCCTTTTCCAAGCTTCATCTTCTTGACCTCTTCGGTCTTGGGCTCTTCCTTCGGAGTCCTTTCATATGGTGTCTTTTCAGTCTCCTCTTCCTTTTTAGGAGTAGGAAGAGGAATAAATGGTTCATACTTCTCTAGTTTCACAGGCTCCTTATCAGGAATTTCCTCAGGAACGTAACTCTCATATTCAGGTGGAGGAGTCCAAACCCTCTTTTCGATTGGCGCAGCTTCAGGTTCTTCTGGTGTCTCAACATGCTCTAGTTCCACTTTCTCGAGAGTTACCTCTTCTGGCACAAAGACGTTTTGTGAAGCCTTTCTGAGCTTGACTCCAAACACTTCCACACTGCCCTCTTCCGGTGCCTGGAACAACTGAGGTCTCTTCTTCTTTGGCTTCTTTGGTAAGTCAACAGGTCTTTCGGCAGGCTTTTCCGGTTGTTCTTTCGGTTCTTCTGGTTCTTCAGGCTTTGGTAACTCTTCTTCTTCTGGTCTGGTTTCTCCAGGTGCCTTCTTCTTCTTCTTGGGCTTCTTGAGCGGCTCAAGAGGAATTCTCTCATGTTCAGGGATATCTGCTTCGTATGGCTTACCAAGCTTATCTTTGGGAGTTGGTTCGGGTTCCTTTGGCTTATCTTTCTTGAATGGCTTGAGCTGAATTTCTTCTTTCTCATCATCTTTAGGAATCCTGCGTCCCCTCCATGATGGAGTCTCTTCTTCTTCTTCTTTATCAGGCTTCTTCCTTGGTTTCCGCGGTTTTGTTTCTTCGTCTTCAGGAACCTTTTCTTCATCCTTTGGTTTGTCTTCTTTAGGGACCTCGTCAGGAACCTTCTCTCGCTCAGGCTTGCTGTAGGGCTCCAGAGGAGTCTTTTCAGGTTCTGGAATTTCTGGCTCATACGGTTTGCGAGGTTTGGTTTTGGGTTTCTTTTTCGGTTCTTCTGGCTTTTCTTTGTCGAAGGGCTTGAGTATGACCTCTTCCTTCTCCTCTTCCTTTGGTGGAAGTCTCTTGCCTCTCCAAGTGGGTACTTCGGGCTCTTCTTCCTTCTTCTCTGGCTTCTTTCTATCCTTCTTGGGCTTCGTTTCTTCTTCATAAGAAGGCTCCTTCTCATCTGGCTTTGGAACTTTGGGCTCTTCTTCTGGCTTCTCTTTAGGTTCAGGTTGAGGTTTGAGAGGCTTCTCAAGATCGACCTTCTCTTTCTCAATAATCTCAGGCTCTCCACGCTCAAATGGCTGAAGCTCAACAGGCTCACGCTCGGGAAGGTCCTGAATGGGCTTCTTTTTAGGTTTACGTGCCACTTTTTCTTTGTCTTCTTCCTCTGGTTTTTTCTTGGGAATTGGTTTGAGGTGAGGTTCTTCTGGTTCCTTCTCGGGAGACTTTGGTCGACGCCTTCCACGCCACTGTTTATCTTCTTCTTCTGGCTCTTTTGGTTTTTCTTTCCTTTTCCCAAGCTTCATTTTCTTCAATTCTTCTGTCTTGGGCTCTTCCTTCGGGGTCCTTTCATATGGTGTCTTTTCGGTCTCCTCTTCCTTTTTAGGAGTAGGAAGAGGAATAAATGGTTCATACTTCTCTAGTTTCACAGGCTCCTTATCAGGAATTTCCTCAGGAACGTAACTCTCATATTCAGGTGGAGGAGTCCAAACCCTCTTTTCGATTGGCGCAGCTTCAGGTTCTTCTGGTGTCTCAACATGCTCTAATTCCACTTTCTCGAGAGTTACCTCTTCTGGCACAAAGACGTTTTGTGAAGCCTTTCTGAGCTTGACTCCAAACACTTCCACACTGCCCTCTTCCGGTGCCTGGAACAACTGAGGTCTCTTCTTCTTTGGCTTCTTTGGTAAGTCAACAGGTCTTTCGGCAGGCTTTTCCGGTTGTTCTTTCGGTTCTTCTGGTTCTTCAGGCTTTGGTAACTCTTCTTCTTCTGGTCTGGTTTCTCCAGGTGCCTTCTTCTTCTTCTTGGGCTTCTTGTGTGGCTCAAGTGGAATTCTCTCATGTTCAGGGATATCTGCTTCGTATGGCTTACCAAGCTTATCTTTGGGAGTTGGTTCGGGTTCCTTTGGCTTATCTTTCTTGAATGGCTTGAGCTGAATTTCTTCTTTCTCATCATCTTTAGGAATCCTGCGTCCCCTCCATGATGGAGTCTCTTCTTCTTCTTCTTTATCAGGCTTCTTCCTTGGTTTCCGTGATTTTGTTTCTTCGTCTTCAGGAACCTTTTCCTCATCCTTTGGTTTGTCTTCTTTAGGGACCTCGTCAGGAACCTTCTCTCGCTCAGGCTTGCTGTAAGGCTCCAGAGGAGTCTTTTCAGGTTCTGGAATTTCTGGCTCATACGGTTTGCGAGGTTTGGTTTTGGGTTTCTTTTTCGGTTCTTCTGGCTTTTCTTTGTCGAAGGGCTTGAGTATGACCTCTTCTTTCTCCTCTTCCTTTGGTGGAAGTCTCTTGCCTCTCCAAGTGGGTACTTCGGGCTCTTCTTCCTTCTTCTCTGGCTTCTTTCTATCCTTCTTGGGCTTCGTTTCTTCTTCATAGGAAGGCTCCTTCTCATCTGGCTTTGGAACTTTGGGCTCTTCTTCTGGCTTCTCTTTAGGTTCAGGTTGAGGTTTGAGAGGCTTCTCAAGATCGACCTTCTCTTTCTCAATAATCTCAGGCTCTCCACGCTCAAATGGCTGAAGCTCAACAGGCTCACGCTCGGGAAGGTCCTGAGTGGGCTTCTTTTTAGGTTTACGTGCCACTTTTTCTTTGTCTTCTTCCTCTGGTTTTTTCTTGGGAATTGGTTTGAGGTGAGGTTCTTCTTGTTCTTTCTCGGGAGACTTTGGTCGACGCCTTCCACGCCACTGTTTATCTTCTTCTTCTGGTTCTTTGGGTTTTTCTTTTCTTTTCCCAAGCTTCATCTTTCTAACCTCTTCAGTCTCTATTTCTTCTTTTGGTTTCCTTTCATACGGTTTCTTCTCAATCTCCTCTTGCTCTTTAGTTGTAGGCTGAGGAATGAATGGCTCATACTTTTCTAGTTCCACAGGTTCCTTATCAGGGATTTCCTCAGGAACATAGCTTTCATATTCAGGTGGTGGAGACCAAACTCTTTTTTCTACTGGTGCAGCTTCAGGTTCTTCTGGTGTCTCAACATGGTCCAATTGTACTTTTTCAAGAGTCACTTCCTCTGGTTGGAAGACATTTTGAGAAGATTTTCTGAGTTTGACGCCAAAGATTTCAACATTTTCTTCCTCTGGTGCCTGGAACAACTGAGGTCTCTTCTTCTTTGGCTTCTTTGGTAAGTCAACAGGTCTTTCGGCAGGCTTTTCTGGCTTTTCTAGCTGATCCTTTGGTTCTTCTATCTCCTCATCTGTTACTACCTCTTCTTCAGGTCTGGTTTCTTCAGGTGCCTTCTTCTTCTTCTTTTTGGGCTTCTTGTGTGGCTCAAGTGGAATTCTCTCATGTTCAGGGATATCTGCTTCGTATGGCTTACCAAGCTTATCTTTGGGAGTTGGTTCGGGTTCCTTTGGCTTATCTTTCTTGAATGGCTTGAGCTGAATTTCTTCTTTCTCATCATCTTTAGGAATCCTGCGTCCCCTCCATGATGGAGTCTCTTCTTCTTCTTCTTTATCAGGCTTCTTCCTTGGTTTCCGTGATTTTGTTTCTTCGTCTTCAGGAACCTTTTCCTCATCCTTTGGTTTGTCTTCTTTAGGGACCTCGTCAGGAACCTTCTCTCGCTCAGGCTTGCTGTAAGGCTCCAGAGGAGTCTTTTCAGGTTCTGGAATTTCTGGCTCATACGGTTTGCGAGGTTTGGTTTTGGGTTTCTTTTTCGGTTCTTCTGGCTTTTCTTTGTCGAAGGGCTTGAGTATGACCTCTTCTTTCTCCTCTTCCTTTGGTGGAAGTCTCTTGCCTCTCCAAGTGGGTACTTCGGGCTCTTCTTCCTTCTTCTCTGGCTTCTTTCTATCCTTCTTGGGCTTCGTTTCTTCTTCATAGGAAGGCTCCTTCTCATCTGGCTTTGGAACTTTGGGCTCTTCTTCTGGCTTCTCTTTAGGTTCAGGTTGAGGTTTGAGAGGCTTCTCAAGATCGACCTTCTCTTTCTCAATAATCTCAGGCTCTCCACGCTCAAATGGCTGAAGCTCAACAGGCTCACGCTCGGGAAGGTCCTGAGTGGGCTTCTTTTTAGGTTTACGTGCCACTTTTTCTTTGTCTTCTTCCTCTGGTTTTTTCTTGGGAATTGGTTTGAGGTGAGGTTCTTCTTGTTCTTTCTCGGGAGACTTTGGTCGACGCCTTCCACGCCACTGTTTATCTTCTTCTTCTGGTTCTTTGGGTTTTTCTTTTCTTTTCCCAAGCTTCATCTTTCTAATCTCTTCAGTCTCTATTTCTTCTTTTGGTTTCCTTTCATACGGTTTCTTCTCAATCTCCTCTTGCTCTTTAGTTGTAGGCTGAGGAATGAATGGCTCATACTTTTCTAGTTCCACAGGTTCCTTGTCAGGGATTTCCTCAGGAACATAGCTCTCATATTCAGGTGGTGGAGACCAAACTCTTTTTTCTACTGGTGCAGCTTCAGGTTCTTCTGGTGTCTCAACATGGTCCAATTGTACTTTTTCAAGAGTCACTTCTTCTGGTTGGAAGACATTTTGAGAAGCCTTTCTAAGTTTAACGCCAAAGATTTCCACATTTTCTTCCTCTGGTGCCTGGAACAATTGAGGTCTCTTCTTCTTGGGCTTCTTTGGCAAATCAGCAGATCTTTCTGCAGGCTTTTCTGGCTGATCCTTTGGTTCTTCTATCTCCTCATCTGTTACTACCTCTTCTTCTGGTCTGGTTTCTCCAGGTGCCTTCTTCTTCTTCTTGAGCTTCTTGTGTGGCTCAAGTGGAATTCTCTCATGTTCAGGGACATCTGCTTCGTATGGCTTACCAAGCTTATCTTTGGGAGTTGGTTCGGGTTCCTTTGGCTTATCTTTCTTGAATGGCTTGAGCTGAATTTCTTCTTTCTCATCATCTTTAGGAATCCTGCGTCCCCTCCATGATGGAGTCTCTTCTTCTTCTTCTTTATCAGGCTTCTTCCTTGGTTTCCGCGGTTTTGTTTCTTCGTCTTCAGGAACCTTTTCCTCATCCTTTGGTTTGTCTTCTTTAGGGACCTCGTCAGGAACCTTCTCTCGCTCAGGCTTGCTGTAAGGCTCCAGAGGAGTCTTTTCAGGTTCTGGAATTTCTGGCTCATACGGTTTGCGAGGTTTGGTTTTGGGTTTCTTTTTCGGTTCTTCTGGCTTTTCTTTGTCGAAGGGCTTGAGTATGACCTCTTCCTTCTCCTCTTCCTTTGGTGGAAGTCTCTTGCCTCTCCAAGTGGGTACTTCGGGCTCTTCTTCCTTCTTCTCTGGCTTCTTTCTATCCTTCTTGGGCTTCGTTTCTTCTTCATAGGAAGGCTCCTTCTCATCTGGCTTTGGAACTTTGGGCTCTTCTTCTGGCTTCTCTTTAGGTTCAGGTTGAGGTTTGAGAGGCTTCTCAAGATCGACCTTCTCTTTCTCAATAATCTCAGGCTCTCCACGCTCAAATGGCTGAAGCTCAACAGGCTCACGCTCGGGAAGGTCCTGAGTGGGCTTCTTTTTAGGTTTACGTGCCACTTTTTCTTTGTCTTCTTCCTCTGGTTTTTTCTTGGGAATTGGTTTGAGGTGAGGTTCTTCTTGTTCTTTCTCGGGAGACTTTGGTCGACGCCTTCCACGCCACTGTTTATCTTCTTCTTCTGGTTCTTTGGGTTTTTCTTTTCTTTTCCCAAGCTTCATCTTTCTAACCTCTTCAGTCTCTATTTCTTCTTTTGGTTTCCTTTCATACGGTTTCTTCTCAATCTCCTCTTGCTCTTTAGTTGTAGGCTGAGGAATGAATGGCTCATACTTTTCTAGTTCCACAGGTTCCTTGTCAGGGATTTCCTCAGGAACATAGCTTTCATATTCGGGTGGTGGAGACCAAACTCTTTTTTCTACTGGTGCAGCTTCAGGTTCTTCTGGTGTCTCAACATGGTCCAATTGTACTTTCTCAAGAGTCACTTCCTCTGGTTGGAAGACATTTTGAGAAGCCTTTCTGAGTTTGACACCAAAGATTTCAACATTTTCTTCCTCTGGTGCTTGGAACATCTGTGGTCTCTTCTTCTTTGGCTTCTTTGGAAGACCAATAGATTCTTCCTGTTCCTCTGTTTTATCTTTTGGTTCAACTGTGTCTTCAACCAAAGAAGTTTCTTCTTCATATTCTTCACTTTTTATGTCTCCAGGAACCTTTTTCTTCTTCTTTGGTTTTTTGCGCACTTCTGAAACCTGAAGCTCTGTACCTTCATATATTTCCTGTTGTATCTCTTCAGTTTCTTTCTCTTCAGGCATGGTTTCTTTCTTGGGAATAGGTTTTAGCTGTGGCTCTTCCTTTTCTTCCTCTGCTCGCTTTGGCAGGCGCTTTCCTGGCTTTAGCTTCACCACTTCCGTTTCCTCTTCCTCTGTAGGAGGCCATCGTCCTCTCTTAATTTTAGGTTTCTTTCCTTCCTCAATAACAGTCTTCTCTTCCTCTATAGTCTCCTCTTCAGTTGTAGTCTTTGTTTTTGGTTTTGGCTTTGGACGACGTCTTATCAATCTACCATCTGTGGTGACAATTTCTTCAATTATGTCATATTCTGTCTCTGTCTTATCTTCCACTTCTTCAGTCTCTTCAGGAGTCTTCTTCTTGGGAGTTATCTCAGATACTGTAACCTGTTCCTCAGTTGTCTCTTCTCGAGTTATTTTTGTTTTTTGTTTTGGTTTTGGACGACGTTTTATTACTCTTTTGCCAAATGCAGTGACTTCCTCTTTAACTACTTCATACTGAGCCTCTGTGATGTCATCAATCTCATGGACCTCTTCATAGCCATCAATATCAGTTGGTTCTTCAGGCATACCATCTGGCACTCCTTTTTCTGGCTTCTTGGGAAGATCTTCTGTTACCTTTTCTGGTTCCTCAGTTTCTGGTTCATAAGGCCAGCGAGGTTTGGTTTTGGGTTTCTTTTTGGGTTTTTCTGGCTTCTTTTCGAAAGGTTTCAGCTCTACCGTTTCCTCCTCGATATACTGACTCTCAGAAAGATCTTTAGGTCTTGTTTTGCCTGGCTTATCAGGTACCATTTCTTCTTCCTCAGGCATGGTCTTTTTCTTGGGAATAGGCTTTAGCTGTGGTTCTTCTTTTTCCTCCTCTGGTCGCCATGGCAAGCGTCTTCCTGGCTTTAACTTCACCTCTTCCGTTTCCTCTTCCTCTGTAGGAGGCCATCGGCCTCTCTTAATCTTAGGTTTCTTTGCTTCCTCAATAACAGTCTTCTCTTCAATGGTGCGTTGATACTTTTCAGTGGTTTGATCATCTTGTGTCTCAAATCTTTCCACTGTCTCAAATGTCTCAGGCCTTTCAAGGTCTACATGTTCCCTTTCAGTTAGCTCCTCAATAACTGTTTCTTCTGTTTCACCAAAGGTATCCCACTGACGTTTCTCCTGCACAGTTTTTGGCTTCTTGGGCTTCTTGACGTGCTTCAGCTCCACAGTTTCAATAGTTTCTTCCTGAGTAACAAACTTGCCAGGAACTCTTCTTTTGGGAGTTACTTTTGGCACTAAAGGCTGTTCCTCTATAATCTCCTCTTCAGTTGTTTTTGTTTTTGGTTTAGGCTTTGGACGACGTCTTATCAATCTACCATCTGTGGTGACAATTTCTTCAATTACTTCATATTCTGTCTCTGTCTTATCTTCCACTTCCTCGGTCTCTTCAGGAGTCTTCTTGGGAGTTATCTCAGATACTGTAACCTGTTCCTCAGTTGTCTCTTCTCGAGTTATTTTTGTTTTTTGTTTTGGTTTTGGACGACGTTTTATTACTCTTTTGCCAAATGCAGTGACTTCCTCTTTAACTACTTCATACTGAGCCTCTGTGATGTCATCAATCTCATGGACCTCTTCATAGCCATCAATATCAGTTGGTTCTTCAGGCATACCATCTGGCACTCCTTTTTCTGGCTTCTTGGGAAGATCTTCTGTTACCTTTTCTGGTTCCTCAGTTTCTGGTTCATAAGGCCAGCGAGGTTTGGTTTTGGGTTTCTTTTTGGGTTTTTCTGGCTTCTTTTCGAAAGGTTTCAGCTCTACCGTTTCCTCCTCGATATACTGACTCTCAGAAAGATCTTTAGGTCTTGTTTTGCCTGGCTTATCAGGTACCATTTCTTCTTCCTCAGGCATGGTCTTTTTCTTGGGAATAGGCTTTAGCTGTGGCTCTTCTTTTTCCTCCTCTGGTCGCTTTGGCAGGCGCCTTCCTGGCTTTAACTTCACCTCTTCCGTTTCCTCTTCCTCTGTAGGAGGCCATCGTCCTCTCTTAATTTTAGGTTTCTTTCCTTCCTCAATAACAGTTTTCTCTTCCTCTATAGTCTCCTCTTCAGTTGTAGTCTTCGTTTTTGGTTTTGGCTTTGGACGACGTCTTATCAATCTACCATCTGTGGTGACAATTTCTTCAATTACTTCATATTCTGTCTCTGTCTTATCTTCCACTTCCTCGGTCTCTTCAGGAGTCTTCTTTTTGGGAGTTATCTCAGATACTGTAACCTGTTCCTCAGTTGTCTCTTCTCGAGTTATTTTTGTTTTTTGTTTTGGTTTTGGACGACGTTTTATTACTCTTTTGCCAAATGCAGTGACTTCCTCTTTAACTACTTCATACTGAGCCTCTGTGATGTCATCAATTTCATGGACCTCTTCATAGCCATCAATATCAGTTGGTTCTTCAGGCATACCATCTGGCACTCCCTTTTCTGGCTTCTTGGGAAGATCTTCTGTTACCTTTTCTGGTTCCTCAGTTTCTGGTTCATAAGGCCAGCGAGGTTTGGTTTTGGGTTTCTTTTTGGGTTTTTCTGGCTTCTTTTCGAAAGGTTTCAGCTCTACCGTTTCCTCCTCGATATACTGACTCTCAGAAAGATCTTTAGGTCTTGTTTTGCCTGGCTTATCAGGTACCATTTCTTCTTCCTCAGGCATGGTCTTTTTCTTGGGAATAGGCTTTAGCTGTGGCTCTTCTTTTTCCTCCTCTGGTCGCTTTGGCAGGCGCCTTCCTGGCTTTAACTTCACCTCTTCCGTTTCCTCTTCCTCTGTAGGAGGCCATCGTCCTCTCTTAATTTTAGGTTTCTTTCCTTCCTCAATAACAGTTTTCTCTTCCTCTATAGTCTCCTCTTCAGTTGTAGTCTTCGTTTTTGGTTTTGGCTTTGGACGACGTCTTATCAATCTACCATCCGTGGTGACAATTTCTTCAATTACTTCATATTCTGTCTCTGTCTTATCTTCCACTTCTTTAGTCTCTTCAGGAGTCTTCTTGGGAGTTATCTCAGATACTGTAACCTGTTCCTCAGTTGTCTCTTCTCGAGTTATTTTTGTTTTTTGTTTTGGTTTTGGACGACGTTTTATTACTCTTTTGCCAAATGCAGTGACTTCCTCTTTAACTACTTCATACTGAGCCTCTGTGATGTCATCAATCTCATGGACCTCTTCATAGCCATCAATATCAGTTGGTTCTTCAGGCATACCATCTGGCACTCCTTTTTCTGGCTTCTTGGGAAGATCTTCTGTTACCTTTTCTGGTTCCTCAGTTTCTGGTTCATAAGGCCAGCGAGGTTTGGTTTTGGGTTTCTTTTTGGGTTTTTCTGGCTTCTTTTCGAAAGGTTTCAGCTCTACCGTTTCCTCCTCGATATACTGACTCTCAGAAAGATCTTTAGGTCTTGTTTTGCCTGGCTTATCAGGTACCATTTCTTCTTCCTCAGGCATGGTCTTTTTCTTGGGAATAGGCTTTAGCTGTGGCTCTTCTTTTTCCTCCTCTGGTCGCCATGGCAAGCGTCTTCCTGGCTTTAACTTCACCTCTTCCGTTTCCTCTTCCTCTGTAGGAGGCCATCGGCCTCTCTTAATCTTAGGTTTCTTTGCTTCCTCAATAACAGTCTTCTCTTCAATGGTGCGTTGATACTTTTCAGTGGTTTGATCATCTTGTGTCTCAAATCTTTCCACTGTCTCAAATGTCTCAGGCCTTTCAAGGTCTACATGTTCCCTTTCAGTTAGCTCCTCAATAACTGTTTCTTCTGTTTCACCAAAGGTATCCCACTGACGTTTCTCCTGCACAGTTTTTGGCTTCTTGGGCTTCTTGACGTGCTTCAGCTCCACAGTTTCAATGGTTTCTTTCTGAGTAACAAACTTGCCAGGAACTCTCTTTTTGAGCATTACCTGTTCCTCCATAGGTTTTTCTGGAGTTGTTTTTGGTTTTGGTTTTGGACGACGTCTTATCAACCTACCATCTGTGGTGACAATCTCTTCAATTATTTCATACTCTGTCTCTGTTTTATCCTCCACGTCCTCAGTCTCTTCAATAATCTGCTCGTCAGTAGTCTTCCTTTCAGTTGTTTTTGGTTTGGGCTTTGGCTTTGGACGACGTTTTATTACTCTAGTGCCAAATCTAGTGACTTCCTCTTTAATTACTTCATACTGACCTTCAGTCGTGTCATCAACCTCGTAAAATTCATCATATATCTCGGTAATGCTTGGCTCCTCTGGTAATTCCTCAGGTGTCATACCATCAAAGTCTTCTATTTTTCCAGGTTGACGAGGCACATGCTTCAACTGTATTTCCTCTGTTTGTTCCTCTTTACGGGTGATTCTCTTTCCTCTCCATGGTGGAAATCTTGGCTCACCATCTTTTTCTCCCTTTGGTCGTGGTCTGCCATCTGGTAAATATTCCTCACCATCTTGAGGTTCAACTGGTTCACCATCTTCTTGAGGAGGCTTGTATTTTCTTGGTTTTTTATATGGTTCTTGAGGAACTTCCTCCATCTCAGGAATTTCTGGTTCATATGGTTTGCCCAGTTTGTCTTTTGGTGTTGATTTTGGTTGTTTAGGTTTGTCCTTTTTAAATGGCCTTAACTGTATGTCTTCCTTCTCATCATCTTTTGGAATCCTTCGTCCTCTCCATGATGGAGTTTCATCTTCTTCCTCCTCATCAGGTTTCTTTCTTTCTTTCTTGGGTTTCAGTGGTTCCTTCTCATCAAGTGGCTCTTCATCCTCTACGCGTTTTGTATCATCTGGAGTGCCATCAGGTACTTTTACTCTCTCAGGCTTCCATGGAAGCTCTCGACGAGTCTTTTCAGGTTCAGGAATTTCAGGCTCATAGGGCCATCTAGGTTTGCTCTTAGGTCTCTTCCTAGGTTCGTCTGGTTTCTCCCTTTCAAAAGGCTTCAACTCCACCGTTTCTTTTTCCTCATCCTTAGGTGGCAGTCTTCTACCTCGCCATGATGGTGTTTCAGGTTCATCTTCTTTCTTTACAAGCTTCTTTCTATCTTTACTTGGTTTTGTTTCATCATCCTCTTCAGGTTCTACGTCTTCCTCTGGAAGAGAAGTATCTCTTTCCTCCAATGGTCTATCTTTTTCTTTCTTCTTTGGTTTTCTAGGCTTCTCCAAATCGACTTTCTCCTTTTCTGGAACCTGTGGTTCTGTTCCTTCAAATGGTTCTAGTTCTACTTGTTCTCTCTCAGGAAAACTTTGGGGTGTTCTTTTGCTAGGCCTGCTTGTAATATTTTCCTTTTCCTTCGGTTCTGTCTTTTTCTTAGGAGTAGGTTTCAACTGTGGCTTTTCACCCTCCTCTTCTGGCTGCTTAGGCAAGCGTCTCCTTGGCTTAAATGTTACATCTTCCTCTTCTTCTTCTTTTCCAGGCGGCCATCGCCCTCTTCTGATCTTCCGTTTCTTTTCATCCTCTGGCAGAGGTTGTTCTTTGGGTTCCCTCTGGTAAACACCTTCCTCAGGCTCCTCATCTTCTTTTGGTTCTCTTAGTGACTGGTATGAATCAGGCTCTTCCAGTTCTACAGGTTCCTTTTCAGGAACTCCCTCTGGAGTGTATTTATCAGTATCTGGCAATGGACTCCATTCTCGTCTTTCACGTTTAGGTGTTGGCTTCTTGGGCTTTTCTACATGTTGCAGATCAACTGACTCCAGTGTTTCTTCTTCAGGAACAAATTGTTTAGGTACTGTTTTTCTGAGAGACACCTTAGGTATTGTGAATTCCTCTTTTTGAGGCAAAGGAACTCTCGGTTTTCTTGGTTTTGGCTTTGGAGATTCTTCAACTTGTCTTAAGTCATCTTCTTCAATTCTTTCTACATGCTCTAAATGTGCTTGGTCATCTAATTCAATGTAATCTTGGGGTATCTGTCCTATATCTCTGACATCTTTGTCTGTGAGGGCAGGTCTCCCTGGTTCTTCTTTAGTAGTCTCTGGGAAATCTGTATGTGGTTGTAAAGGTTCCTTTCTATCCTTTGAAGGCAACCTCTTAGTCCTCCATGGCACGCTTTTTGGCTCTTTTTTCTCCTCTGGCTTCCTTTTTTCAAACGGTTTAAGTCCGGTTGTTTCTCCTTCCTCAGGAGCCTTGGGAATTCGTCTACCAGGTTT
This sequence comes from Callinectes sapidus, assembly GCA_020233015.1. NCBI lineage: Eukaryota > Metazoa > Arthropoda > Malacostraca > Decapoda > Portunidae > Callinectes > Callinectes sapidus. Next base: position 11,612,626 of record CM035200.1, on the reverse strand, counting down.
CAAGAGTACCTCTTCGCCAGGCTTCTCTCCAGGCCTCACTCTTCTCCTGCGCAAGATTGGCCTCTTTCCTGGCTTGGGTTCTTCCTGGTCCTGTGGCATATGTGGAAGCCTCCTCTTTACCATGCGTGACCTACCCCTCTGGCTTGGCTCTTGTCTCGGTGGCTCATATTCTCCAATATCACCATATTCACCTTCTGGAACTTCGTCAGAGTCATAATCATAGTCTTCATAATATTCATAATAGTCTTCCTCATCTTCCTCTCCGAGGTCTGGTTCTTGTTTGGGAATAACTTCAGAAGGGAGAGCTTTCCTGTCTTCTACCTCCTTTGAGGGTGTCCTTTTGGTTCTCCATGGCATGGTTCCTGGCTCATCTTTCTTCTCCGGTTCTTTCTTTTGGAAAGGCTTAAGGTGAGGTTTTTCACCTTCTTCAGGAGGTGCCTTTGGAACCCGTCTGCCAGGTTTCAAGTGCACTTCTTCGGGAGTCTTTTCTTCAGGTCTCACTCTTCTCCTTCGCAAGATGGGTCTCTTTCCCGGCTTGGGCTCTGATCCATCCTGTGGCCTGCGTGGGATTTTTCCCTTTACTGTGCGAGGCCTTCCCCTCTGACTAGGTTCTTGTCTCGGCGGCTCGTACTCTCCAAGGTCCCCATATTCAAATTCACCCTCTGGCAATTCATCAGTATCATAATCATAATCTTCATAATATTCATATTCATCATCTTCAAACTGCTGTGGGCTTCCAGGTTCCTCTGATATCGTATCTTGTGCAGTTTTCTTAAGTCCCACTTTAGGAAGTGAATATTTTTCAATTTCTTTTGGTGCAAATGGTGCTGGGGTTCTTTTCAACCTTGATGCTGCTGAGGTTAAATCCTCTGTTTTCTTTCCTGCGAGCCATGGTACTCTTTCCCTCTTCTTTATTTCCAATTCCTCCTCTCTTCTAGGTGTAAATCCTCTTCCTGGAATACTTTTGTCCCGACCCGGCCTAGCGGGGCTGAGAGAACACCACCTGGCGGGACTCGGAGACTCCCAGCGGCGTCTACGAGACTCCCTCTCTTGAACACGGTGTGTAAGGTGAGCATGATCCTCCTCCTCTGTGTATGAACCTGCGGGGAAGTAATCCAGTCATGACCCATCACCGCCGTCGACACAAGTCTCCAAGGGATGCATGAAAGCCGTGCAACATTTCGCCACAAATGATCTGGATGTGTTTTTCAATTTCGAGTGTTCTCGATCAGGTGAAGGACAACAAGTAATACAAACTTTTATAAAAAGAAAGAATAAAAAAGGGAATGAATGAATAAACAAATTAATTAATCCCATAAACTTAACAAGTTTCCTCTCATGACAAAGGCTGCATCATCTGTGAGTCAACGCTTCACAAACAAATGATTCACGGAAGAACGTCTCATTGGGAGGGACTAGAAGCGTGACGTCATCACACAAAGTCCAAACTTAAAAATGATTCGAGGCGTCCTCACGGGAAAAGCCAATGTCGACACGCGCCGCCCCTCCCATTCTCGCTATTGGCCGAGAGTGAACACGAGGCCGCTGACGTAGGTGGGCGTGCGTAACGCTATAACTACCCGAGCAACTCCCCTTGGCAATTCAGTTTCCTCTCAGCAGTCGTGGTGTGAAGACTCAACAACTCTCTTGGCTCGCTTCTCAATGAAAACTGAAACTGACTCGAGAAAGATTTAACTTATTCGGCAACAAGCTCTGTGTTTCTTCATCCTGTAAGAGAAGCTGAGTTACAGATATACTTCCTGAAAATACGAAAACATTTTCATAAATAGAAAGTCCGCATTAGAAGCTACATAAAGTCCTGCAAGACAACATGCATTAAAGTGATCAAGTGACCACCAGTACGAGTGTAAAGAAACTATAAAGTAAGAAAATTTATCCACAAAAGAGACAGCCGTTACTCTTCGGGAAGACCCAGAGAGAGATTTTATTATTGAGCCAAGAAAAACAAGAGTGGAGTGCGATAGAAGCATCCCGGTGTAGCATAAGTGAAGCTGGGCGATAAGAGTGACAAGTGCCGAGGAGAGGAAGTGTTCAGACTCATGCGGCCAAGATGCAGAGTGCTCTAAATTGATGGCAAGTGCTTTGGCGCCAAGACCATTTAGCCAAGCCAAGTCTCTCAGCGGAGTGTGTATAGCGTGTACATTTGTGCTGTTTCTTCTCACAGTAGAAGACAGAAACATTAGTGTAGCAGCTGGTACAAGTTGGCACCGCAACGACTATGGTCTAGGGCATGTCAGGAGCATCGCTTTGAGGGGTGAGTAAGAGATGATTCACTGCCTTTCTTGGCCCATCTGACGTATAGAGGTAGACCCGACACCCAGGCACCTCAGGGCAAAATTAGTCACTTGCCGTATTACCTCATTTGGTGCTGCCTTCCCCAGCCTAAGCATCGAGCTCCTAGTGCCCTCATAAGGCTCGCCAATGTTCCGACACCGCTGCCCTTGAGACTCATTCGAGTGGGTGCCAACGCTCATTTTATCTCATTAGATACGTGGCACACGTTAATATTTATAGGAAAAGTTTAGATTTGAAGATTGTGCTCTATTAAAAAATGTATATATAATCGTAGCCATTTTTGGTGTTTGACCTCCAGAGTTTAGCTTGTGTGCATCAGTGGCCGGTGGTGCTAGCACTCTTTAGGGTTAAACAACTAAGGCACCAGTTTCAAGGGTCAGGTATAATTAGCCCGCTACACACTGGCCAAGGGCTGTAAAGCACCACCACCGACCTACACCTTTTTCTTCGACAGATCGCAGTTCCGGCAGAGAGGAGCAGCAGGACAGGCGTGCAGATGCCTGGTGGCCCAGTGGCTTTGCTTCGCACACTAACAGGTATAATCTTATTATTGTCTAGAGAAAAGTTCCTCGATCTGTATGTACTTTGCGTATCCTGGTTACTAAAGTATCCTTCTTAATCATTTTCAATTGAGTGGTACTCTTGGAACAAGTATATTTGTGATATCTTGAATGTGTACTTGTATGGAAAGAGAATCTGAGTTTTGACAGATGCGTGACACGTGCTGCAGCAGCTGGCTCTGAGGCGAAGAAAACCACCTGCTCTCCACTCACGCTACCGCCCAGCAGCAAGGAGGGCCCAGCGAGCTCCACAGGTAGCGTTTGTCTTTGCCAGGTGACAGTAGCCTCAAGGGGCAGGCTGTCATCTCATTAGTCAGTGTTATTTTTTTAGCCTCTATTAAATAAACAACAAAGGGATGTGTTTTTTTCCAACCTCATTTGTTCTTTTTCTTTTAATAGATGCATAAGCCTTCTGTTCTAACCTCCCACCATCAACACAATCGTCACCTGCTACATGACTCAAAGTTGCGCGGTCTTTGCCTCACAAAGCCTCCAGCTGTGCGCTCACTGGTTTCTAAGTCATAAGGAATGTAGCTGCACCTGACAACCTTGAGCTCGCTACCTCCCAAAAGAGGAAACTATTTGGCTGCAACATTCTACTCCTTTAATGAAGTAACTTCTTGAACGGTTTCCAAAATATGTCCGTTAAGTCAGACGCACTGGAATAGACGTGAGCTATCAAAATAGCACCACCCACTCCGCCACCCGCTGTACTCCAACCTTGATGCCTCCGAGGCCATTGTAGCATGAAAGAGGAACGACTCATCGCCTCGTGTGTGTGTGTGTGTGTGCGTGTGTGTGTGTGTGTGTGCATCACGGATCTACTAGTCTCGTGAGAAGCACCAACGCGGTGAGTGGCTGCATAGTTCCCATAGCCGTCAAGGCGCGATGAACGCTACGTCACCAAATATATATCTAGCACTCTGGCTCACCACCACACAGTTTATCATGGAACCCAAATATTTGGGGCAGACAGACGTCCTTAAATAGTTTTGAATAAACGGGGACGAAAACCAGGGTTTGCGAGATGTGCTGTGGCGACAATCTTATGTAAGGAAGATCCCAGATTACCCGCAAACTACATAATTGTCTTGTCTAGAGTATGACATTTATATAAAGCGCATAGAAATCAAATCTGAATCAGATATGTCTTCGTTATCAATTTATCTGGGTCTAGACTCCCTGCGATGCAGAGGTGGCGGAGAGCCAGCCAGCCAGCCGCGGCCTCCCATGGCACCGTGAAAGCAGCTCGGGAGGAAGTATATAAAAGTGCGTGTATGTGTGTGGCGGGAGTCTGGGGTGGGGCAAGGAAGCAGAAAGAAGACTGAAGTGCGAAGGGAGAGGCGTAAGTTGCTGAAAGCTTTAATTAGCTTGAGTTTGAGGGAGACGCTAGGCAAAGGCTGTATGTAATCTCTGAAAATTTTCAATAATAAAAATGCTGAGAATAAACATTCTGGGTGAGTCACGGGTTCGAGGAAGAAGATGAGCTACACAGGTAAGGCAGCAACACCTTGAATCATCGCTGAAGAGTGAGTATGACAAAGTACAACATCTGGTGAGGCGAGGGAGGGTGTTCTCGAACCTTCAAGGTTTCCTCCGCGTTAGTTGGTGTCCCTCTATGTCAATGTGAGTCACGGGGTGTGGGAGGGAAAGGTGAGTGTGTGTATAAGCTAGGTCACCCACTTAAACTCCTCCAAGAGATCCGGAGCCTAGCGGCGAGGTATTGCCTAAATATATATGACCGACGCGGGGGTGTCTCCTCCCATCTCGCCCCCAGAACACTCTAGCCCTGAAAATACTACAAAAGTACCCCACCTCACTCACCCCCCCTCCCTCCCTGCCACCACCCCAACCGCCTTGGCTCGCCTCTGATTTAGCCCGCTGTATATACACCACATCACCACCACCACCGTCACCACAACGACCCGCTAGCCTCTCCTGTACTTCTGCACTACCACTACTTTTACTTTGCCACCACATCTGCTACCCTCTCCACCCTCTTCGGCCCCTCACCACTACAACATTGAGGGCGGGCCACATCTGCCGCCCCTCTCCTCGTCCCCAAAGCTAATTATACACCTCCCCACCATATGTGCTCGCCCTCTGCTCTCCTGTCAAGCCTGCACACCTGAACACCACCTGACTATACACACGCACTCGCAGATGACAAAGAGCTATCACTGGCGGTCTTTATTTGCATTTTCACACTCTCTCTCTCTCTCTCTCTCTCTCTCTCTCTCTCTCTCTCTCTCTCTCTCTCTCTCTCTCAGCTGTGAAAACATAATAGCTCTACACATATGCCGCTCCCCTCATCCTAAGCTTCCGGTTGCTCTCACCTCGATTCCTTCTCCCTTCCTCTGCTTTTCTTCCTCCCTCCCCCTCCCCACTCTGTATCTCAAGCCAACTTTACGCTACAGCAGGCTCGCCAAGGTTACAGAAATGCTGTGGTTTGTGAAGTTAAATAACAATAAGAGAGAGAGAGAGAGAGAGAGAGAGAGAGAGAGAGAGAGAGGAGTGGGGGTGACAGTTAATGTTGCTGTGGCTAGGAGTATTTTTGTTTCCCTGTCGCTGTTTAGGTGCGTGTCAGAGTAACTGTGGACGTAATCGTTTGAAGCGTACAGAGTGTCACTGGGAACAAACGTTACTCGTGTGTGTGTGTGTGTGTGTGTGTGTGTGTGTGTGTGTGTGTGTGTGTGAACGTTTTAAAAGCAATTCACTGAGTCTTGGTGGTGATTTTTTTTTAGGGATTTCTGAGGATCGTGTGCGTGTGCGTTATGGAAGAGGTATGGCAAGGCTTCAAGTGCTATTTTTATACAAACAGGATGCGGGAAAAGTCCCACACAAAGGTAGGACGTGAGGCGCGAGCTATGGGGCGGTGAACATGTATGCGCTTATAAAAATAGACCAACCAACCCCCCCTGCCTGCCTGACTCGCTATCTCGCGGCGCCTGTCGCACACAGCTTTAGCTCTTAAGTCCCTAGCAATACGAGCGATAGTTCCATCAGCAGAGCACGGCAAGTCTTAGGGCTAACAGGCTGTGACTCATTCCCACCCATTTCTTCACATTTTAAGAGCGAAAAGTTACGGTGTCTTGTGTTTACGTGTGGCGTGTGTGTGTGTGTGTGCGTGTGTACATGCCAGTGATTACTTGTGGTGTTAAAAGGGCTTTTCGCCTCATCTTTTCGTATAAATGTATCAATTGTAAGTGTGTAGGCTTGGTGTTTTTATGTACATTTTTCCTTGTCAAGGGCGGAGCTGGCGATGTGTCATGAGGGATAGCGTGGCTCATTTCTAGTGTGACAGACGCGCCAGCTGGAGGCGTCAGTGTCTGCCTCCGTGTTTGAGTCATGGCTGGGAGTGAGCCGCTTTATCCCCTCCCCTCACACTCTCTCTCTCTCTTTCTCCTCTCACTGAACGTTTCCACTTCCCAAGGCAGCTGCTTTCTGGCGCTCCTCGGTTAGTCACTTCCTCTCACATATGCACCGTGCTACTTTTTCCTTTTTCCTTTTCATTTTCACATCATGAATAAAAATATATTTTCAACTCTCTGTGGGTGTCCCCTACACCGGCTGTCTCGAGGAGGCAATGGACTAAAGTTGCATCCATCACCTCCCCATCGGGACCACTGGGGCCTCAGCCGCGGTGGTCCCGAAACACATTTTAACACATTCTAAAATTATTAAAGTTACCACCACCACCACCACCACCACTACCACCACCATCACCACATGTGCAGCAGGCAGCCCCCGGGGCTACTGTTAGAGAGGTGCTCGGCCCACAAACGTGGAAAGGTAAACCGTAAGTTTATATCACTGATTGTTTTATTTATGTTTCCCAAGTTTTTGTACATTATAATAATTTGTTTATAAGGCTGAGGAAACAATACAGATGTTGTATGGCAACAGCCAGTCATGCATCCCTTCACCTCTTCGTTATCATACAATAGTAAGGTTTAGTCCGGAACCTCAGAAATATCCAATATATCAGGAGATTGAGCATAGTTTAAACCTCCGCTGGACAGTCAAAACTTTTGTGAGCACCGACACAAGAGAATTTTCTCATCAAGCCAAGTATGAAAAAGGGGTTTTGAATAAATGAGAATAATACGTTAAGCATACAAAAATATGAGTCTGCTAAGGCCAATAAAACAGTCCAGGGAAAGTCCATCATGGTAAAACGTTCAGCTAAAAAGACAGAAGATAATAACAGAGCCAACAGTCTATGGTCAAGCACATACAGAGGTCAACTGGCACTACTCGTAAATAATCAGATTGAAAATGGTGCAGCTACTTGTGCCAATGCTGCTGAACTTGGCGGCGGCGCTGAGGCTAAGTAGCGCCCGCCACACGCGCCAGACAGTGCGAGGACCGGCGGAAGGCGCGGACCTCAGCAGCAGCAGTAAGGATGGAAAGTGACTGTCTGGTGCATGCGGCGGAGGAATGCTTGCCTCAGCGCCCCTGCCTGTGATGTGTATATCTCACTACCCAATCACTTAGCAAGACGAATGAAAAGGCACCAATGAAAGACTCCAAAGGGATGGAGGGAGGGGAGGGAGTCTATTGTGAAAGGCCGTCCCCTAGTCCCTCGCCTGAAGGGTCGGGGACGCCACATTGCAACGATCAAGAAAGATAAGAACCCTTAGCCGCTAAAGGCCAGGCGGTCCGCTAAGGATCAGCACAACACAGGGAAAGTGGCGGTGCAGTGTGGGGGGAACAGGTAGGCCGGGCCATGAAAGGGGCGCCGGGGGGACATTACTACCAGGTTGTCACACTAGGTTGCTGCCTGACACTGGGACACAGCAGCAGCATTACAATACCTCGCCGACCCGCACAAGGCACGGCGCGGCGGGTACTCTTTACACAGAGGGGGAAGGGAGGGCAACAACCAAGTGGACGGACAAATCCCGCCCACACTGCACCGCGGGGAGGGGGGTGTGACGAAGCATCCTTACAGGACGATCTTAGGCGTTCTTACTTTTGACCGTGAGCAAGACGGAGGTCTCGGCCTGTCCAGCGGCGTTGGTGGCCCGGCAGGTGAAGGTGCCGGAGTCCTCGGGATAGGTCTGCTTGACGTCCAGGACGGCTGAGTTGCCCTCCATGAACATCTGGGAAAGAACAGACAAGTCCTTGGTTATAACTCTGTTCATAAACCTAACTTTTCCTCTCTCTCTCTCTCTCTCTCTCTCTCTCTCTCTCTCTCTCTCTCTCATTGACATCAAAACCCATTAATAATATTCTGGTACAGGCAGTCAAGAGCCTTAGAGCTAATGGGTCCTGGAAAGTGCTAACAATCGGAACTTCACTCCAAAGTTTGACGAGACGCTGATCTGGCGGGTGTCAGTAGTCACAATTATTTTGCAAGCTCAGACTTCCACAGCACGCTAATACAAGTACCAACTCTCATAATGACCACACGGAAAAACTTCGAGATGAAACTAAAGTGTGAGGAATAATAGTTTTACCGTTGTAATGATTCAGTGAAAGGACAAACATAAAAAACACTTTTCATGTCATATTTAGACACAATATACATATGACAATAACTAATATTTAATATATAAATTCCTCATTAGACGACAGCTCAGTCATCGAACGGCAACCTTTGAGACGAGAAAGATTGAGGAGTTGCGATTCTAATTACAAATGTTGTATTGAAAGAAACATCTCTTTGGTGCTGAATTAATCATCCCTAATTACTGTTACTTTCTTCTCGCCGAAGACTGTGTCCCATCCCTGTCCTGTCTTTTGCCCGGGCGGGCGCCGTGGAGGGCGTCGCATTGGCGGCGGTGTATCGTGTTCCGCCGGCGCCTCGGGAGGGCGTATGTTCTAATTATTACAAGCTGTCCCGGGTCTTTGTCACCACCTTAACGTTGGGGTAGAGACCTTCCCCTCCACTCTCTGCCAGCCGAGCATGGCTAAGAAGGCGCCACTGTGCTCTTGTGACAGCTTACCTACTGTATAAGGAAATGTACGGCACTGTGAACTAGTAACCCTACCACTACTGTTACAACAGCAAACAACAACAATAATTATGATAATAATAATAATAATAATAATAATAATAATAATAATAATAATAATAATAATAATAATAATAGTCTTGATTGCTATGAAGATTTTTACTAACTCTCCTAATACTCCAGCAGGGATGTTGCTCGAGGGAGCTCGAAGCAAGTCAGTAAGGTGAAGTAAACGTAAAATATACAGGCGAGTCTCGCCTCGAGTCTTGCTTCCTATAGTGATTCATCGTAATGACTGCATCTCTTTAAGCAATGTCTGGGAAGGCGGAGGGCCAGATGGTCAGCCTTTCAATTGACATGATCAAATGCTGGCATGATCACCTATTGTTTCTGGCAGTCTCGAGTCTGTCAGTGATCCTATCAGGGAATCCATCGCCAGCTAGAGATGGCAGTGCCTACACCTCACCACCCAATGATAGGCCGGCCATCCACTTTGCTGACACGCCATGGATGAGTGAATAAATCAGTGATATAATTACTTTGATTACTCTTAACATATACCAGGTTATGACCTTGATCATGTTTAGTGGCAGCGTTGACAGCGTGTCCTCTTCCTGTTTTGAAATGGCGGCGCACCAAACCGCAGATTGTTGTGTACCGACTCCCCCCCCCCCCCCCCCGCGCCGCTCCCTATACCTCCCATCTCAGTCTTCGCACGCTGACACCCGCCCCATGGCAATAGATCGCATGTCACAGCCAGACCAGACCACAACACGCCCCCTTTACGTAAGGCAGAACACTCATGACAGGCCAACTGCGCACTGGGTGACCTGCTGCCATAAATAGCCATGAATCAGGGCCGGGCACATCTGCCGCCTGATGGGGCGATAGGAACACACTCCACTGACACCTTCAAATCACTCTTCTGACAGCCCCTCTTTAACTCCTCAAATGTGTCCCTGCTCTCAATTGGCACACACGTACGTACATACTTCATACACACTGACAGATGTACAGCACATATAGAGCAAACTATATAAAGACAAACAAAGGGGCATATTTAATAGGCAATATATTTTTACCTATAGGGAGAAGATTCAATAATACTTTTGAGCGAATATAACAGTTTCCAATCTTCATGATATGTATAAATTGAAATATGACTGTGTGTGTGTGTGTGTTCATCAAGGCCTGATCACGAGCTGATCCACTAACACCAGCCGTTACCCTCTCAGTGCGAGCTCAGAGCTCATTATTACCGATTTTGAGTAAGGTTGTAACCTCACACACCACACACACCTCATCTCCCTGGTCAGGGGAGACTGTGACTGCCTCGCTTGTCCAGGGAAAAATCTCAGAACTGATCAGTCATTAGTGGGATTCGAACCTATATCAGCCACGGTGGCCGACACAGACTCAGCCCCTTTACCATATATATATATATATATATATATATATATATATATATATATATATATATATATATATATATATATATATATATATATGTGTGTGTGTGTGTGTGTGTGTGTGTGTAAATGATAACTTTTATATATAAGCATCATATATCAGTAACAAAAATAGTGTGCTATGTTACAGGTACTAAGCCCTAAAGGAAGCATTACCCTGAAAAAGAGATAAAAGAATTCAAGACACAAGGGAAGTCAGGTACTCACCACAAAGTCCTTGGAGTTAGGGATGAGGGACCCTTCACGGTACCACTGGACGGTGGGCTTGGGGGTGCCCATCACCACTGTGTTGAAGCGGACTCCCTTGCCCTCCTTCACTGTCACAGGTTCCATTGGTGCCACAGTGGGGGCCACCTCAGACTGCTGGGGCTGTTTCACCTGCAGCTTTGTCTGTACAGTAGCCTGCAACACAAAAGACAACAACATGTACTCACTACTAAAACCAACACTATTGTGTTCTCATATTCATAATTCTTGTCTACCTGTATGCAGAAATAAAGTATAAAACCTTACTTTATGTTAAATGGATAGGAGTCAACTCTTACCTTGCCAGCTGAGTTGGTAGCCACACAGGAGTAGCTTCCTTCATCCTCAGGGAAGACTTCTGAGATGCGGAGACCATAACGATCACCATCAGCAGTCATTGTGAAGTATTTGCTGGGCTTGATGGGTTCATTACCCTTCATCCACTGGATTTTGGGTTCTGTTGTGGATAACAGTAATTCAAGTTTAGATAATACTCAATTGAGCCTCTATCACACAACATATTATAAAACATTGATTAAGAAAATGAAACAAGATACATCACTCACTTGGATTGGCTGTGATGACACAATCAAAGAAGACAGGCTGTCCTTCTTGTACAATATGTGCCTTAGCCTTCTGAACAATCTTGGGGGCCTGAGGGGGTCCAGCAGTCTTGGCTGGTGGGGCCTCCTTAGTCTTAGGTGAAGGTGGCCCACTGATCTCAATGGTGGCCTGGCAGCGGGCTTCACCAGCCTTGTTGATGGCCACACACTCATAGGAAGCAGTGTCCTCAGGTACTGCCTCCAGGATCATAAGACTGTATGAGTCACCATCAATCAACATCTTGAAGTGATTGTCTTGCGCCAGCTTGCGTCCATTCTTGAGCCAGTACACATCAATAGGACCAGTGCCAAGGATCTTAGCATCCAGCCTCACCAAGTTGCCTGGATTGCTCTGTGTGTCTTGAATGGTTTGGTCAAAGCTGGGAGGCACTGGTCCTGCCCGGCTCTGTTTACGTTCAGCCACCACCAAGTTGGCAGAACATTTGGCACGACCACCACGATTCTCAGCCACCACAGCAAAGACTCCAGAGTCCTCAAGGAAGACCTCACGAATGGTCAGGATGCTCTTGTCACCAAACGTGTGAATGAGGAAGTCAGGAGAGCTGGTGATGAGGAAATCTTCACGATACCACTGAATGCTGGGCATGGGATCACCGTCAAACTCCACCATGAAGCGAGCAGGCTCTCTCTCATAGGATCTGCATGGCTGAATCTTCTTGGTAAAGAATGGAGGTTTGGCAGGCTTCTGAGGCTGGCCCTGAACCAGACGCTCAGTGGTCTTTGCCTTATGCTCAACCTCTGTCTTGTCAGTGGCAGTAATCTTGCGGTGGATCTCCAAGTCTCCCTGCTTCTCCTTCTGGGTCTGGCGCTGTGTGGTTGTGTGGATCTAAGGGAAAAGACATACATCATGCTTGACATCTTAAACATCAAACATTTAGGAGATAAAAATGTGATTACATATATTACAGTATTTGTATATATAGTACAGTATTTGCATTTTAGTAACAGTCATTAACTTTTCTTTCAAAGGGATATCATAATCTTTTTAGAATCTGCTACTCAAGAGTAGGTCAATACATGCAAGCATCCCCTCCAACTCACCTCCTTGCCGTGGACGGTGGACTCTGAAGGTTCTGCCTCAAACCGGCGGAGAGTGTCTTCGTCGTGGCGCATCTCATCAACGTCCCTGTGGCAGAGACAACTGTTAGCCTGAGCACATGAACAGCAGCACCCAACATATAGCTGTGGCTGGTTTATAACTGGCTAGTTTATGAATTTGAATTACTACAAACTTTTATCTATTAACTTCTTATTTCATGTTTCATTTAGCAAAATGTAGGATTCAGAATGGCAATTGTACTACTCTGACTACTAAATGCAGATAATGATTTTAGCTTAACCAAATTTTCAAATGTGTATATCATGTAAGTGTATTATGCAAACTGAACAGTAAAACACACCAACAAAAGAATATTCATATAATAAAAGGTTGAATAAATTACTTGTTAATCATTTTAGAAATTTTTTGTAAAGTAATGAATAACAAAAATCTAAAAAATGCACAAGATTTCACAGATGAAGTTAGCAAGATAGTTAATAGTAATCATTGAAGAAGATTTTGAATAATTTCATGATTTGAAATCCAGATTTTTAGTTTTCAACAAAATTTAGGAAAGAAATCATAGCAATTTATGAAGACAGAACCCAAAAAATAAAAACAGAAAGAAAGAAAGAGCACACAAATATGAGATATTAGCCAAGGGGGACAGTTGGCTACCTGAGGACTTGTCTTGGTGGCCTCTCATACTGAGGCTTCTTTGAGTCATCTTCCGCACTGTTGGGAAGTAATTCTGCATCAGGAACCTTTGACTCATTGCTTTAAGCACATTTTACTGCCTGACATGCTCACTGACTACCTCTAAAATCCATTCTTGTGATACTATCAATAGTTAACTGTACATAACAGAGCCTCAACTGGAATGTATGTACATACAGAGCAATTGTGTAATATTTGTAACTCCAGTTCATCAGTAAATGTTGCACTTTCAATCTTGGTAACTAAAAAATAACTCACTATTTAAATCCTGCTTCTATGAAATTGTGCTGAATAACATGGCAGCTCTTTATTGATAAATCTTGGATGAAAATGACATACAAATGTTTCTACACTTACAGTGATTCTTCATAGCGGGAGGCCATGCCCTTGGCCAGAGAATGTTGAGCAGCATGCTCTGCTGGTGAAGCAAACATGATCTCTTTCTTGCCCTTGGCCCTCTGTGAGTCCTCCAGCTGTAGGTGAAACATTAAGGTTTTTGTTAATGCAACTTCCCAACAAATATCAAAATAGCATGAGAACTTGGCTTTCCCTTTTGATATACTTTTCTCAACAATTTTATTAATATCAAGATTATAAAACTTGCCACACCTACAAATATGTAGAATCTTGGGAATCAGTATGAACTAAAAACTGTTACATTTTAAAAAACCATTCCATTATTAGAAAGGCCCTTATCAGGCTGGCAACCCACCTCCTTGATTTTCTCTCCGGCCTTCTTCTTCTTGGCCAGTTTCTGCCATTCAGTCTCTTCAGATTTGTCCATGGGTTTGGCCATATATTCACCAAACTTGGACTCATGGAGGATGGAGTAATCAGTGTCAATCTTTTCCTCAAAGACACGTTCAAGTTCAGTCTCCTTGCGCTCCTTCTGATAACTCTTGAGGTCAGTGTCATACCAGGCTACAAAAATACCCCTCATTAGGCCCAACCCTCAAGCCAGCACGGCAGGGGCGCATGCTCCAGCCACCACCGAACTCTGGCTAACAGGACATCAAACTAAAGGGATACCAAACAGGGGCATACTGATGCAGCATCTAACAAGTGACTGCAGATACTAAAGGGGGATGGGAGGAATACTAATCTGTTCTAAAGGTGGCAAGTGCATCACACACATCAACAAAGGTAGAAATAGTTTATCAACAGGGCATGGAAATGTATCTAAAAGTTTCAGAGACACTGTGTCACTGTATAGTAATAACAAGAAGAGTACATGTGCTCAAGAACACTGTTGCTTCACTGACTGTCAACGTTTGGAGAAGAAATGACTCCTGTGACATAACATGGACATGTGGACATGTAGTATATATGACAACATGCAACATATATGAATTGTACTTCAAGACTTACATACATACAGACATAATAACAAATACCAAAACTAAACAGTTAGATGAAAACACAGCAGGAATTAGAGGCATTTTTTTAATAGTACAGTGAGGTTTATATGTGAGACCGTTAGCATTATCTAAGTTATGGGGCAAGACGGAAAGGTCAAGCAGCTTGAACAAAAAAGTTTGGCGCAACTAAACATGAACGGAAACACAATAGGGAAAAAACAATCGGGCAACTTTTCTAATTCTTACCTTAGCTGACTTACCAAATAATAAGACTGAAGAGGAAATGAAGAAATAAAAAAAGAAGTGTAAAAGAAGAAATGAAAATATATGTTAGTTTCCAAGTGGCGTTTTGGTAGTGCTGGGTGTGGTTGCTCAAGGTATCGGTGTTACAACCAGTGGTGAGTGTAGCAGAGTGGTGTTACTGTTAGGTATGGCTGTGGCACCCAGTGATCAACACCAAGCCAGACAACCCATGACCTGCATCTCTTGAGTGGACAGCAATGCCCAACTGCAGAGATTTGGAACATGTGTTATCTGGCAGTTTGTGAGATCACAGGTTCACCACTAGATAAGTTATGTCCCTTATTGTTACACAATATATAATATTTGCATCATCCAAAATGAAGGTATAGAATGGCCAGCCACCATGGATGCTGAAAATCAATGATGATAGTGGGCAATGACGATGATGATGATGATGATAACATTTATGAATCATGAAGGAAGAAACGGCAACAGCAATACTCCGTCACGGAAAATCAAAGGGATGAAGAGATAAAATCTGTGGGAAGGAACAATGACAGACACTTGACTACTACCACCAGTAGACCTGTAAGGAGAAAGATAGCAGCTCAGGAGCCCAGTAGATCTGCACAGCCTGAAAACTGCCTGCTTACCAGTACCCTCAGACCTGTAGTGCCCGCTACCCTGCTGGAGGAAAACACTTACGCCTAGGGGAGTTTTTGAGGACAGCACGGTAGTCGTCCTGGCGTGGATTCACCTTCAGCTCACAGCAGGCATACGTCTCACCCAGGGAGTTGCGGCAGATGACCTCCACCTTGCCATTGTCGTACTGGCGGGTCTTGGGGATGTCCAGGTGGTACATGCCGTCATACCAGATCTTGAAGCGGTTGCCCTAATGGAAAATACAAGTGTTGCATGTTACAAGATGGATAAACAGTTAGTCACTCTCCTGTTTTGAGACACCAGGCAAAAAAATGTTCAAAATTACTAAAGAAGATATTTATCTACATGCACTCACAAGCATTTTCTTCCATCTAAGCCCTTCATTACATATTCTCAAGATCTAACCACTTTGGTTCCATGCACAACTTTTTGCTCATCTCATTTTCTATGCAGCCAATACTAACACAGGGTTTAACACTAATCAAGTTCATTAAGATTTTCTCCACACTTAACCCATTCCTTTAGGCATTCCACTTATACTCTAAATAAAGTCCATTAAAATCAATTTCTTAATTTTTACTCCTCTGAATCACTATCAACTTATTCTTTGCTTATATTTACTTTCTACTTCAATACAGATTATCGCAAAACGTTTAATTAATTTCCTTTGTCACCTCTCTTCAGTAATGAGGACTATAGCTACAAACAAACAGTATTCAGTGAACATTAACCCACCAATGTATATAAATATCTCCTCCAAGACTCCCAATACTTACACTCATTGCAGTGTTGCCGTTGACAATCCACATGACTCTTGGGCGTGGGTGACCGGACACACGGATGCTGAAACGAGCCCAGTCTCCCTCCTGCACCACCAGGCTCTCAGGTTTCTTCAGCACCTCAGGCTTGCACCGCTGCTTCTCCTCCTCGACAGTGGTCTCACGATGTCTGTGGATGACAAAAACAATACATAATATCTTAGAAAATGATCATTCAGTCTTATTATTTGTCAGTATTATTTGTTATTCCACTGGGAGCTGAAGGAGTTAGAATATGAATTATGTATGTATGGATGTGTGCATGTGGCTGCCTGCCTGGCATATATATAAAGACATAGATGCAATCTATAGTATGAGAGGATATTCTTTCCATCTTAATACTCACGCCAACATAGAGGCTTCAAGTTCCCTGATCTTCTCAAGGGACTGCATGCCCTTAGGGATCTGAGATTCATAGATGACACCTGGGCGCCCTGTGGCCTTGAGGGTGGCTCGGGTCTCGTCCATTCCCCACAGGTTGGTGGCGCGGCACAAGTATTCACCAGAGTCCTCGCCAAACACCCAGTTCATGACAAGAGCAACGTAGCCAAAGTCATAGATGGGAGTGAAGCGGTTCTCTGTGATGGAGAAAGAAAAAAAATTAGCTGTTTGTTATCTTCAGCATGTTTTAAACTTTTATGAATTTGTCATGAATATAATTAGTTTATTTTTACTGGCTACAAAACAAGAAATGTAGTACTTTTGAATCATTCCAATATCATGATAATAATAAATTCACATGACCAATCTTATGATGATTGAGTGTGAAGCAACACTTACTGAATGGAAGTGGGCGGCCATTGAAGAACCATTCAACCTTCATGTTGGGATCACCAACAGGAGCCAACTGGCAGTCAAACTTGAACTCCTCCATTTCCTTGAGGTCACTGATGTCCTTGATGTGAGTCACGAAACGAGGAGGCTGCCTCTTTTCCTCATCATAAATGTCTTCTGGGGTGAGCATGACCTCCTTGCAGTACTTCTTCAGAGTCTCCTCCATCTGGGTGGCAAAGTCCACACCAGACTTCATGCCCTTGGGAACCTGGGACATGACCACCACTGACTGGCTCGCTGTTGGAAAAATCAAAGAAAATTTATCATCTTTAGTAGCAGTTTCTCATATTTAATAAGCAGACTGATGGTGAATTTATAATTAGATGTCTGAAGTTTTAGTCTCCTAACATGTACAATATATCATCTATCTATCTATCAGTCTATCTATATACAAATATGAATATGACACCAACCCTTGGTTTTGAGGATAGCCTTGGTGGTGTCCTGGCCGAGCTTGTTGAAGGCACGGCAGGTGTACTCTCCAGAGTCCTCAGCATAGGTGTACAGGAGCTCCAGAGTGACATGGCCCATCTCAAAGCTGGTCCTGAAGCGGTGGCCAGTCTGAAGCAGCTTGCCATTGTAGTACCATTCAACCTGCAGATTGGGATCATTACGGGGTTCCACACGGGCCTCAAAGAAGGCACGCTCGCCCTCCTGCAGACTCTGGTTCTTGATTGGCACAGTGAACTTCGGAGGCTTCATTTCCTCATCCAAATCATGTCTCTCAGTCAGAGGCCCACGCTCCAACTCCTTCAGCTTCTCGGCAGTCATGCCCTGTGGCAGCTGAGTGTTGGTGTCAACATTGTGCTTGAAGCGAACGTTGAGCATGGCCTTGGTGGTGGCCTGACCCCATTTGTTGGTGGCCCGGCAGATGTACTCTCCAGTGTCGCGGGCAAAGGTCCATTCAAGGTCAAGGACAACAAAGCCAAAGTCATCCATCATGTGCACACGAGATCCAGCGTTGACTGGCATGCCATTGTGGAACCATTCAATTCTCATGGTTGAGTCACCTACGGGCTCCACACGGCAGTCAAAGTGAGCAGGCTGCCCCTCAACAAGATCATGGATGTCCTGCAGCTCAGTAACAAATCTTGGAGGACAAGGTTTCTCTTCATCCTGAGGCACAGCTTCCTTCTTATATTTGTCTTCCTCAAGCTTCTGAAGCGCTTCAGTGAGCCCCTTGAATTTCATGGTAGCCTGTGGTTCAAGGACAATGCTACTCTTGCTAGAGACAAACATCTTGCACTCCACAGAAGCTTCTCCGTGCTTGTTCACAGCCCGGCAGGTGTAGGTGCCGGCATCCCTGGTGTAGCAGTTGGCAATTTCCAGGATAACAAAGCCAAAATCATTGATTGTCTTGATGCGGGAGCCAGCACACAGAGGACGGCCATTGTGGTACCACTCAACACGAAGGTCAGGATCATTTGCTGGCTGAAGTCTGCACTCAAAGTGAGCAAGTCCATTCTCAGTGATGGAAGTGTCTTGAGGCTGAGTGATGAACTGAGGTGGCTGACCAGCATCGGAAGGTGCTCCCAGGTCAGGAGACTTGATCATCAACCCCTCAAGTTCTGCAATCTTTTCCATGCCCTTTTGCATGGACTTTGGCAGCTGAGTCTCCAGGATGATGGAGCGCTTGCCTTCACACTTCAGTGTTGCCTTGGTGACAGCCTCACCATAGTCGTTGTAGGCTCGGCACATGTATTCACCAGAGTCTTCGGGATAGATGGGAGAGATTTCCATTATGACAAAGCCAAAGTCACAGAACTGGCGGATTCTGGAGCTGTGTTTCATGGGCTTGCCATTCCAGTACCACTCAACCTTCAGGCGAGGGTCGTCTGTGGGAACAAGGCGAGCCTCAAAGTGAGCATTCTCACTTTCCTTCAAGTTCTCAATGTTGCTCAGTGGAACAGTGAACTTTGGTGCCATGCCAGCCCTCTCAGAGGTCACAGAGTCACGGCGAGTCCAGGCAGAGTCCTCGAGATTTTGCAGCTTCTCAAGGCCTCCTTCCATACCCTTGGGCACTTGTGGGGTCAAAATTAAGTTGGTCTTACTGAAACACTTCAAGTTAGCAGTAGTCTTGTCTGATCCCAGCTTGTTAACTGCACGTGCTTCATACACGCCTGAGTCCTCCTCATAGCAGTACAGGATGTCCAAGATAACAATGCCAAAGTCATGGAAGGTTCTGTAGCGGTGGCCTGTTGGAAGTTTCTTGCCATTCCTAAACCACTCAACTGTAAGGTTGGGATCGTTGATTGGTCTCAATCGAGCCTCAAAGTGAGCACTCTGTCCCTCCACAAGTCGGTCAATATTGGTGATGTGTGTGATGAACTTTGGTGGCTCTGCTGCTGGTCCTGCATCACCAGGCTTCAAATTAGCCTTGTGGCCTTCCAGGGCTGCAATCTTATCAAGGGAGGCTGGTTGAAGGGAGTCAGTGTACACTCCTCCCATACCAAAGCAGTTCAGGTTTGCCTTGGTGGTGTCAGAACCATATTTGTTGGTGGCCTTGCAGACCCACTCTCCAGCATCATGGTTCTGCAGGTACGAGATGTCCAGCACCACAAAGCCAAAGTCACTCACAGTCTTGATGCGAGTAGCATTACGCAGAGGCTCACCATTGTGGAACCACTCCACCTTCATGTGAGGATCACCAACAGGGATAAGAGTGCACTCAAAGTGAGCAGAGTCACCATCCTTGAGGCCTGACAAGCTCTGTGGGTGAGTGGTGAACTTGGGTGGCTGGCCATGGGCCCGGTCAACGCATTCAAGCTTGACGGAGCACTCAGCTTTGCCCCACTTGTTGTGAGCCTTGCATGTGTATTCACCAGAGTCAGTAACCTGAAAAAAAATCAAATGGCGTTAAAATTTGTTTTCAAATCTTATGGCATTACAAATATGTCAGATCAATAATATGTGGCTGATATATAACTGCTTATCTGGAAACTGACCTTGGTTCCAATGATCTCAAGAATGACGACTCCAAAGGCATACACAGTACGGAACCTGTGTGAGGCCTTGAGGGGTTCACCGTTGAAGAACCATTCCACTCGCATGGTCTGGTCACCCAGAGGAATGAGCAGCCCCTCAAAGTGGGCTACTTCACCCTCTTCAATGTTGCTCAGATCCTGTTTAATTGAAGGCCAAATCTTATTATCTCACCATCCTTTATTGGTAAAATTTACACATTTGTTTAGATAGAAAGGTAAGGCAAAAAATACTAAAATACACAAAAAACAGCATCAAGTTACCTTGAAGGGCTTTGTGAACTGTGGTGGGTGTCCCTCCTCATCAGGCAGGAGACGATCATCACGACGCAGATTCTTTTCTTCAATTTTCTGAAGGAGAATCAAAGTTACCCTTTAAATTACCGTGTATCTTTACAGCCCTTTCAACTCTTAATTTGAAATAAAAGAACATGTATATCTAGTCCATTATTTGTAGGATATAGAGAAAATGTGGCTGAGTCACAGAAGTGAGGATCCTTACCTGGATGGCATCCAGGCCTGCCTCACCAGCTGGATGCTGAGTGGCCTCAATGAGGACATCTTTGCTGCCCACAACAACAGTAGAGGTGCTGAAAGCTTCACCATGCTGCAATAATGAAATGTATCTATCAATTATACATGCCACTGCTAAGATCAATATAAAAATTTTGTGTCATAAACTGAATGCTAATAAATATCAACATGATATTCCTATTAACCTTATTGAAGGCACGGCAAGTGTAGATGCCCTGGTCCCGCTCATAGGCATCGTTCAGGTCGAGGGTGACAAGGCCGAAGTCATAGGTGGTCTTGTAGCGGTGAGCCTGCTCCAAGACTTTGCCATTCAGGAACCATTCAATCTTCAGGTCGGGATCTTGTTTGGGTTCCACATTGGCCTCCATATGCAGAGCCTGAGAGCCCAGATGATGGTTTAGAATGAAAGGTAGTGTTGGAAAAATATGTTATATTGTATGATCTTCTTGACTGACAATATAAAAATTAATGAGTAAAAATAGGAAACAAACCTGGTTCTCATTGAGAGAGAAACTGGGCTGCAGAGGCCTGATGAAGAATGGCTTTGGATAGCTGACTTCCTGCTCAGATACCTGCTTCTGGTATTTTGCCCAATAAGCTCGCTCAGCCTCTTCCACCTGTTTGAAATGAAAGACACACTTGGTTAAGAAACTACAAAATATCACAGCTGGTAGTGCCAACCTGAAGTAATTAAGGTTTTCTCTGACTAAATGTTCATATAGACAATTTATCTACAGCACCAGAAAAAAACTAAGCTCACCTTCTCAAGACCAGCCTTGCCCTGCGGATGCTGGGTGTCGAAGTATAGGTTAGCCTTGCTGATGCACTTCAGTGTGCCACTGGTGGAGGCTGAGCCCTTTGAGTTGGTGGCACGGCATGTATACACACCAGAGTCCTCGGCATAGCAGTGAGTGCAATCCAGGGACACAAACCCAAAGTCGTACTGTGCAGCATAACGTGCAGCTGCCCTCATGGGTTTGCCGTTGATGAACCACTCTGGAGGGAAAACCCACAGAAATTAGAAAACATAATCAAGCATAATAACTTCAGATTAAAATCTTTAACTTTTGATCTTTTTAACATACCAATTTTCATAGTCGGGTCACGGGAGGGCTCAACTCTGCACTCAAAGTGAGCATTGTCACCCTCTCGGCATTCTACGTCATTCAGGTGAGAGATGAACATTGGGACCTCAAAGACAGGCTCAGTAGTCTGGGCACTTGTGGTCTGGGGTGTCTCCAGATCTGCAATCTTCTTCAGAGCATCAGGATGTATGGAGTCCCCAATGAGCCAATGGCGATCTGTGAAAGCAAACGAGCATATGATTTATTGTGTGCAGCCAGAAATCATTTCATTAACTCAATATACTAGAGACACAGCGATATACTTTGTAAATATATCTAGACCAGATTGAAAATCAGACTTAAAATCAATTGCCAATAATTCATATTTCTATTCATAAGTAATAAATTTTTATTGTTCCCATCATGCAATGAACACAGTGAGAAAAGTACTTACCAAAGACCTTGATGTTGCAGGTGGACACAGCCTCTCCCACACGATTGACAGCCTTGCAGGTGTAGATGCCAGAGTCACTCTCTCGGAGGCCAGAGATGTCCAGTGTCACGTGACCAAAGTCAAACGTGCTGCGGCAGCGAGTACCTGAGTGGGAAGGAGCATTATTATAGGTTATGTTCAAGAGTTCAATCCCTAATTCATGAAATACCAACAGTTGCAATCCACAATTTAAGAAATACAAAAAAATCATCCACAGTTTATGAAATATGTGAATCACAATTACAAGTTACTGATGTGACTAAAATCTTAGAAATAAATAGTTTGCATTCCAGTCCTTAATAATACAAGCCCGAGCAAACTTTTCATTCATGCATTATGAAATAAGAGTACAATGTATTGTTCAAGCCATAAAGTCTTTGATATTCCAATTTGAACTTTCCCTTGTAGCCTAGTTTGACTTTGTGCGCAAAAAAATCTTTCAAAAATGCCAAAATGCAGAATAATCCACAAACCATAATATTGTATGACATTTTACATCTCACAGACATGCTCTTTTTTTTATATATAAATATCTTATATAGTAAAATGAATCCTCTACCTGCAAGAAAGAATCTGACTCTTTAATATCTTTACTAAACATACTGCACCAGCACTCAATAATGAGTACTGATTTTCTAAAGATGCTACATGGTACATGCTGCACAAGCCATTTCATCCACCACCATTCAGCTACAAAATGCTACTTCCTCCACCTCAACATGTGGTCAAAACAGCAACAAGTACCTTCATTGTAGGAGCCCACAATGCCTCCAGCGCCTGGCAAGAGCAGGGAAGAACACAAAGACATGGCTGTTTAGTAACCTTATACCACCACCACTGCCAGGTCCAGTGTGGGGACACAATGAACACATCAAAGTTTAGTAATGACACACTGGGTTAATGCTAGTCAAGGAGAGGGAAGTGGTGCTTGCCACACCACTAAGCACTAATATTTTGCTTAGGAGTTATTTTGTGCTTCACACATAACTCTTCTGGATTATAAAGCACAGTGATTTCCTAAATTTTAGTAATGTAATGGGAAAACTGTCTCTATGCAAAAAAAACTTTGCCTTGAGTTAATGAATCATCACAACTCAGGCATTTATAAGTTCTTAATAGTAATCATGGTATGCTATATTGATCCTGATCAGGGACACAGTAGTCAAATGGACAATTTTCTTATAGGTAAGTATAACACACAGGACATAGGTAATTATGCACACATAAACTAATTAGCAAATAAAACATGGAATAATGTGAACCAGACTGTCAGTCTTTGCTCCCTTTTGTTAAACAGAAAATATTATAATGAAGCTCCACTAAGACACATTATATTTAACAGATCACACAGATCAGCCAGAACACTCACCAGTGGCCAGCTGAACACCATTCTTGAACCATTCAATGCTGAGGAAGGGATCACGGGCTGGCTGTACCTGAGCCTCCAGCCGCAAGTTGCCACCCTCCTGCACACAAACACCATAACTTGTATTCCTCTATCTCTGATTCGCATATTCAACATTACCACATTTCAAAAGTTCATTAGTAATGTTTCATTTCAACATGAAATAAGATAGAATTCCATTAGATGAATATTGCACATATAGGTACTCTTGTTTTCTTTGGCTACAAAAGAACAGGTTGTGAATGAAGCACTGACCTGCAGACGCTCAAAGCTCTCCAGGTGTTTGGTGAACATGGGTGGCTCTTGGTGCTCAGGAGAGGTTGGTGTCTCAGGCACTCTGTTCCACTGTGCTTCACGGAGCTTGATGGTCTCCCAGCCAGGGTGGAGAGCATCTCCCAGAATGCTGCCCTTAGCTAAAATCAACAGAAATCATCAGTGATTTCCTAAACATATAAAGTCATGATTCTTCAAACTCATCAATACATTTACCATGGTGGACAAAAGTACCATGAAGCAAGATCCTAGTTACTATTTACTAATATACATCCCAGTTTATAACTTCTTCACATACATAAATTCAACCTTTCCAAAGAACCTCACCAATGACTCTGGTGGTGCAGGAGCTGACTGCCTCACCAGCCTTGTTGATTGCCTTGCACATGTACACACCAGAGTCCTCAGGCACACAGTGGAGGATGTCCAGAGTTACATAGCCAAAGTCGTGGTTGGTAGTGAACCTTGAGCCTGTGGGACAAGAAAGTGTGCATAACACCAAGCAACACTAAAAGATCATTGATCATAAAACATTACACAACACATACCATTCACATGCTTAATTTTAACAAGATAAGTTTTTGTGACTCACCCATCTTCAGTTCAACACCATTGCAGTACCACTCAAATCTCATGTTGGGGTCTCCAACAGGCACCACACGACATTCATAGTGGGCGTGCTGGCCCTCCATGACTTGCTCTGGGCCAGTCAGGTTGTTGGTGAACACTGGCTTGTCATAAACCTAACAAACACAGAAGACATCAGTAATGAACATCACATGTCAGGGATAAAGACAAAATCTTAATTTGATGAAACATTATGTACACTGATTCTTTTCGTTTTCACATCTTAATAAATTAACACAGCTAAAATGGTAAATTTAAGATCTAGTTTCACATTCAACTCTCAAATAACTAGGTACTGTTCACAAAAATTAATAATGAAACAATAATTAGGACCTAATTTTGACATACGCCATATGGATCCTGAAGTCTAGCACTGGGTACTAAGACCACTCTTTTAGTTTACCTTGTCAGGAGCGGCAGTGGGTTCATCTGCCTTGCGGTCTTCCAGGGCCTTGATCTTCTTCATGCCTTCTGGATGCTGTGAATCCATCATGATGTTGGCATGTGCTGTGGGTGAGGGAGGAGAAAACATTATGCATGCCTTACAAAGTCATGGAATTGAAAAGCATAGAATCAAGTGTTTGAGGTTTATCCTGTACGTGAGAAAGTGTGTCTTTTTGAGTGTGTGTGTGTGTGTGTGTGTGTGTGTGTGTGTGTGTGTGTGTGTGTGTGTGTGTGTGTGTGTGTGTGTGTGTGTGTGTGTGTGTGTGTGTGTGTGTGTGTGTGTGCATAGATGAAGTTTGAACACTCACTTTTGATCTTGATTGAGGCAGTGGTGACGGCCTCTCCCAGATCATTAGTGGCACGGCACATGTAAATTCCTTCATCATCAGCACGCACTCCAGTGATGTCAAGGGCAACATAACCAAAGTCGTGGGTGCGGTTAATGCGGGAGCCTGTTGGGAGAAACACCATTGTCTATTAGTACAAAGTGATATATAAAATATAATTTTTTCCTAAATTAAAACACAATTCCTATGAAAGATTAAGGAAAATTTTCTATCTTATAACATTAAAAATTAATAACATCACAAAGCAGAGTAACAAAATATCTGAAACAAAGATATGATGAAAAGTAATCATAAGTATGTAAACTCACTTGTCTCTATGGGCTTCTCATTCCTGAACCATTCCACCTTCAACTTGGGGTCACCAACAGGGATGAGGCGACACTCAAAGTGGGCAAGTTCACCCTCAGTGAGGTTGTCCAGGTTCTGAAGAGGTTGAGTGAAGACTGGACGCTGGAAGGTGCGAGTCTCTTCGGGTGCCTGGGAAAAAGAGAAAGGGAAATTTGATAAATTCTAAAGTGTGAGGTGCAACTAACATAATCTTTCTTTATCTTACAGTTTAATTATTTGCAGTACTGTATTTACATTCTTACTAAAAAATAATCAGAGCTTTAGTACATCTTTACTGAGAATATACTTTTCCTCTTAATTTTTTTCCTCTTCAAAAATTAATAACATATACCACACAAACTGATCCTTACAGGTGCAGGGCGAGCAGAGTCCTCCAGCTGGCGGATCTTTTCCAGACCCTCAGGACGGGCAGACTCATAGATCACACCCTCCTTGCCCTCCACTTTGAAGGTAATCTTGGACACGGCTTCACCAATCTTGTTAACAGCTCGGCAGGTGTACTCGCCAGAGTCCTCAGGGTACACACCAGTGATGTCCAGAGCCACATAACCAAAATCAAATGTGGTGTGGAAGCGTGCGGCAGACTGCAGAAGCTGACCGTTGTGGTACCACTCAATGCGCAGGGTGGGATCGTGCACAGGCTCCACACGGCCCTCCAGGTGCACATGTTGTCCTTCAGCGAGCTGAGTGTTGCCCTGAAATACAAATATCCTCTATTATTCTCTTGTGGGATTTTCTCCATCCATCAACATTTACTTAATCAGATCAGTATTATATAAAAACAGCAATTGTAAAAAAACCCTAATATATATTTTCTTGAATACGGCCTATTATGCACAAGAAAGGGACAAATATATAAAAATGCTACCAACGATAGGCAGTATCTCAGAACATCACTAATCCTCACCCGGAGCTCAGAGGTGAACCGAGGGGCCAGCAGAGGAGCATCAGCAACCTCAATGCGCTCATATTTGGGCCTCTGCTCCAGGTTCTGAATCTTCTCCCAGCCCTGGGGATGCTGGGTGTCCATGTAGATGTTACGGCGGGCTGCAAACAAACATCACACACACATAAGTCAGTAGATCATAAGTTAAAACAAAACCATGCAGACATACATGAGCTTAAAAACTTGTGAGATCATTGACAAGCTTCTTCATCAAACCTACATGAGAAAATACGATTACAATGCAATGTACTTAAAAAATAAACCACGAAATTTGTAATCTAATTCAACCTAAACACCTGCAGAAGACACAATTACTTCATAATCTTGTCAAGACGGGAGTAAATCTGAATAAATCTAAGTCTTTGAATACAAAACTTTGGGAAGACTCACCGGCCACATTGACACTGCAGGAGTTGACGGCCTCGCCCACTTTGTTGGTGGCCTTGCACAGGTAATTGCCGGAGTCCTCAGCATAGGTGTACAGGACATCGAGAGCCACATAGCCGAAGTCATGGGTGGTGCGGAAGCGGTGACCTGCCAACCAAACATACACAGTTCATGCACTCTGATTCGACCACCATTGGGGCTATGCAGGTTGGTGTGCAAGGAAAAAATGGGAAATGGCGACTGATGCAGATACAGTACAACACACACACACACACACACACACCTGCTAAAACACACTACAAGATCACATTCATAGTTTCCACCTATAATCTTCATAACCAACTAGTAAGGTGGGCATGAGTGGGCAGCAAATATAAGGAAAATAAAGTGATGCCAACTTACCCGTCTTGATCTCCACGCCATTGACGAACCACTCCACCTTCATGTGCGGGTCATTGATGGGTTCCAGGCGGCACTCCAGGTGACAACGCTCGCCCTCCTTCAGGTTGTCCACGCTGCGGGAAGTATTAATCAATCAAGTCACCACGCTGCCGGTCCAACACTCATGCATACTCATTCAAAACTCACGAGAACATACACTCAATCATAAATGAAAACCATAACTTCAGTAATGTAAACCACTCAGTCAGTCCAAAGCAACATACCACGCCGATGTCACTAAAAGTATCATACGTAACAAAAAAAAGTAGCATACGTAACAAAACCCCGCATCGCTCAGTGTCACATTTTCTAAAACACTTTATCGCTGCACCTTCCCTATTTTAAAGTCTCTAAATCATGTGAAATGGTTGTTTTTTACGATGTTAGTGACAGATTAACAAGATTTCGACAATGTGAACAGGTGAAACACTCTTGATAATCAGAATATTCATCTCTGTGGCCTTAGAAAATAGCCGTGGAAAAGAGCTAAATGTTTCTGAATGCGGCTCACTCACCTAAAAGTATCATTTAACCCCTTCAGTACTGGGACACATTGTCGTATTTTTCTGCTTATCTATCGATTTTATACGCCTTCAGAAACTCATGTGGGGGATCGAAATAGCAGGAAGAGACTGGCCATTAATGTTTTGACCTCCATAGATCCTCCCTGACGTCAATAAAATCGTCTAATCACATCCAAAACTCATAATAGAAATGTGTCCCAGTATTGAATATGTTAATCCTACTCAGAGGCAGAGACTAACCTGATAAGAGGGGTGGTGAACACTGGCTTCCTGAACACCTCCTGCTTCACTTCCTGGGTCACGTCGCTCACCTGTTCCAGCTTACGGATCTTGCTGAGGCGCTGTTCGTCCAGAGTGTCGAGCTGCATGCTATCAGTGGCTGTGAGGGCGATACCAAAACCCTTTAGTTTTCAAGACCTGTTCAAGATCCAATTCCTCCATATTCTCTTATCATCATCCTTTCTTCTGTCCCTTCTCCTTCACCCCATTTCTCCGTCTCTAGATTCTACTCAATTCTTCCTCGGTTATCTTGTATTCCACCAGTAGTGATAATAATGTACTCTTCATTCTAAGTTTTTCTATCTCAATGAATTCATTTTCATGTTCTTCAATCATTTACATATCGTTATAAATCATCTCCCATTCATACTTTCTTTAATTCTTTATCCTCACGATTTTTCTCTCTCTCTCTCTCTCTTCTCTCTCTCTCTCTCTCTCTCTCTCTCTCTCTCTCTCTCTCTCTCTCTCTCTCTCTCTCTCTCTCTCTCTCTCTCTCTCTCTCTCTCTCTGCCACCAATAGGCAACACCCTTTTAAAATACATATCGTACAACTACATACATTATTTACCATATACTTTTGTTATTACTGTTACCAATGCATACAACTTACCATTGTGTGTTAGTGAGATGCGAGCCAGTCAGCCGTGAAGATAGGCGATGAAGAGGGGTTAGGGGCGGCGAGTATGTTAGAGGATGATGAGGTTAGGTATGAAGGGATGTGGCTAGATGCATGTTAGGTAAAACTGTTAGTGTTATTTGATACTTTTATGGGGGGATTACTTTTTCCGGTAGTGTTCGTTTGGTTAGTTTCAGTGATTGTTATATTCCATTATCCCTCAAGAAACTTCAATTGTATCGCATATAGCTACTAACTGAAAGTCCTACCTAGCTACTGCAATTAAGATACTTTCACGTTTATTGGTATAGCAGCCTTTATTCTGTCACTTTGCTTCATATATCTTTTCATCATTGGCTATTACCTCCTTTTCTGTGAGATTAGAGTTTCTGGTTAATTCTCTGC
This sequence comes from Callinectes sapidus, assembly GCA_020233015.1. Classification (NCBI taxonomy): domain Eukaryota; kingdom Metazoa; phylum Arthropoda; class Malacostraca; order Decapoda; family Portunidae; genus Callinectes; species Callinectes sapidus. Next base: position 11,583,666 of record CM035200.1, on the reverse strand, counting down.
TTTCCTCTCCTACTTAAAATGTGTTTTTTCCCCCATTTCTAAAGCCTTCCAGTGTTCTTTATGTCCTTATATGCATTGAGTACTATCTTCCACTCTTTATGATCGCTAAAACACCCACACTTTGTCCTTCCCTTGAATGTAAATCCTTATCATCCTCATCCAATCATGTAGGCATAGGGAGTTTCATAACATTCTCTATTTGAATCTAAATCCTTATACTCATCTGTATCCAATCCTCTACACATATCTCTTTGCAATCTCTAAAATCTCTACAATATCCTCTCTTTGAATTTCAATTTTCACTTTCATCTTTTTCATCTCTCAACATTTCATAGTTTTCTTCAGAAGTCGAAATATGTCAGTCTCTTTTTTTATTTGAATTTCAAGGTCTTGTGGCCATCCAAATCATCATTAACTAACCTAAACATCTCTTCCGTGACATATAGTGTTCATAATATGGATTAGGGGGAGTCGCACATTTGGGAAAGTTGCCAAGACCATCATTATAAGATTTGCGGCTGGGAAAGAGTACTGTACGTGCGACCTCCTTTCCACTCAGAGTTGATGCAATGTCAGTTGGTCCTCTTTGATCTTATTAAACTCGTGTCACGCCATATTCTGGGAGACACCGTAGAGGGCATAAGGGGAGACAGGAGGGGGCGGTAGGGTCTTTCAATGGGTTAGTTCATGCGGTAAAGATAGAGATGAGTCACGGCGTTGTGTGTGTGTGTGTGTGATAGCTCGTGTTCGTCTCGGTATTAACTATCTGCATTCCTTGATCAAAGCATTATGGTCGTGTGGTTTGGATTGACATACGAATGAAGATTGTGGTATTCAAGTTATGAATTCTTAAGGCTCATCAGTGAGTCAATTCTATTCTGCCGCCAGTGCCCGTCATCCTCTCTTCAGCCTCCCTCCTATCTCTCTCCTTGCCACTCACACCTACGCACCGCCACCCCTTGCTACCAGTAAGTGCTGATTGCCTTATATGGCTAAGCAAACTAACGAGACGGTTTAGTGTCAGTTATGCACTTGCTCCACGTAACGTGTCACATTGACAATCGTAAAGGATAAGGAATTGAGCGGCGAATATTCGAGCGACAATGAGCGTAATCAGCCTGTGAGGGTTTATGCATGGTGACAATCTCGGTTGCCAGTTTCGAAAGCATTTTACTTCTGGCAGCTCATAATTTCTAAGACAGGAGACAATGTGAAATATTTTGAGTTAAGAGGGTAGTGTTGAACCATGGCGAGACACCGGCCATCCATTATAGCCCTCCCACCTGCATCTTTCTCTCACGCCGCATGCCAAGTCAGCCTCGTGAGTGTGGCGCAAGAACCCAGGCACGCGGGACTAATATAGGGCTAATGGCTTTCTGTAGTAAAGGCTCAAGTGGGACGAGGATAGATGGGTTAACTTTAGACTTGGCTGCACCGACTGCTGTTTAACCATCTCACTCGTCAGGGCTTTGGTTATGTTTACATGGCGGCCCTTCTCTTATCTCTCCCTTCCTCATTACGCTAGTCCTTCGCTCGGGGTATGAAGGGTTGGGTAGGTACGAATATTCCCATAAGCGGTGGGCATAGGTACTGTCGGACGTGACTCACGCGGGTCGCTGGTATATTTAGCTCCGCCAACACCTCGACCTTGCATCGCTCAGTGGCTCCTCCTCCTCACACCCTCGCACCAGCAGACCAACCCCCGTGCGCTGTTCTTCCCCTCAGTCCCTCACACGCCGAGGTCGCGACAAGAGGGCATAGAAAGAGGCTCGCGCATCATCAATCCTACTTTGATTAAAAAAAACTTGGCCTGCCCTTACTCGATATCGCTTTTATTCACATCCTTCTGGTATAGAACGTGACTCAGTCCCCTGTGCTTGTCATTATTGTGACTGATCAGTGATCATCCCTTTGTGGTATGGATGAAAACACGGGAGGTTGTCATGTCTTTATTCATAAGCCTCTTTCTCGCAAGACACTAAGCAATTTGGCATCAAACACAAAGCACAAACAAAATTCATATAATAACTAGGTGCTTTTTAATGTTCAATTATAACGGATATTTGAGCCTCGCTAAGAAACTGTGTAAAGAGTTATGTATATATATAAATTATAGGGAATATATATGGCTATATGGATAGATTTTGTGTGTGAAAGCGACTAATAGCGCGCAGTTAGCGTGAAGGCGTTGCGGGGCCCGGCGAGTGTCAACGATCGAGTAAGCGAGCCATATTGATTGACAAAAGCGGTCAAAACTGTTACCAGGTGTGTCAACACGGGAGCCTTGGATCAAGATAACATTTGGCGTGATTGTGATGCTGAATCAAGGGGACTGGGAGGTGGGAGAGATCGAAAACTACAATTAGGTGACTAGAGCACTTGGTACACTGAATGGGTCCTCCCGGAGATAATTTCTGAACGGAACAATAACTCGTTTTCATAAAAAGTGGACGTGTTTTAGGAACGCCGCGCGGCGATCACTCTTGGCCAACTCAAGGAGTGGCCAGATCGATCGCCGCAGCCATGACGCCAAAAGCCACGTGGTCAGCCATTGCGTCTGTTCAGGTAATGATGTCCGGGAGAACAACATCATGGGCATCGGACAAAATATCTGACAGAATGCATCTTGAACTGATTACTGGCTGATGCAAATGATCAAAAATGTCCACACACCATCAAACTGAAGGGTGTAATACACATGCTACAACGCCATTACTACCAACACTACAGAAAAAAAGTTCTACGAGGAGAGATAGAACACTACTCGTTTTCTAGTGGCTGTGTACTGTACAGCCAACTAAATCAAAATACAATAAAATAACAACATGCAACGAGTCTGTCAACAACTGGCGGGTGATTGGAAGAGGACGCAGACATTAGTGGACATCACTCACCTCAGGAGGCATTAGTTGAGGGAGGCAATGTATCCTTAACAATATTAGTATATAAACACACAAACTCGCACACACAGAGCACAGCCATGGTAGTTTGCCTCCTGCTAAGCCAACAGTGTCAGTGTAAGCAAGCTGGTGGGGTTTTGTGACTATCTAATTCAGGTGCTAATATATGTAACCAAAAATATAATAATAATAATAATAGTAATAATAAGTTGTCATGTTTCAGTCTGGAAAACTATCTCTGCTTACAATGAAAAAGTGTCAGTGAGTAGCTGTGTCAAACATGTCGGCTGAACAGTTTAAAATACTGTATAACAAAAGCACATCCAGTAAAAATACTCTTCCATCAAAAATATGTGATGTAGTACTGAAAATATGTACTTAAAAAATTCGGGAGCATTACTTTAAACTGTAAGTGTAGAGGGAAAGGTGTGGGCAAGATGGAGGGAATAGTGTGTGTGTGTGTGTGTGTGTGGAAACATGTCACAAATTCACTAATCTAGATGTCTTGCCAGATCAGGATTAGTGTCGGATGGTCCCGTCTTTGTCGGTAAGATTTTCAGTTCACATCTTTAGTGTGTGGAAGGGTGAATGTTTGTGTTAGGGCCAGGGAGCAGAGTGAGGAGGAGGAGGAAGACATAAGAAGGGGACAGTTCAATTGTAAGGGGTGTGCCTGGGAAGGCGGTAGATGGGAGCATTCCCAGTGTAGACGAAGCAGCCGTGAACACGCCGGGCCATCTCCAGCTTACCCTCCACCCCAATGTTGCATGAGGTGACTGCCTGGCCAGCTGCATTGGTGGCCTTGCACATGTATGTTCCAGAGTCTTCAGGGTAGGCATACAGGATGTCCAAGGCGACGAAGCCAAAGTCGTAGGTTGTGCGGAAGCGATGGCCTGAAGGGGAGAGAATTTGGTCACAAGAGGCATTATTGTGGTGTGGCACATGCCTATTTTGAAGAAATGCAAACTTGCAAACCCAGCCTAGGATTATCAGAGTACTAATAAGGGATTGATACATATGTCAATATATAGTATGCAGTAATTACAACTAATTCACAGACACACACACATCTCATTTTTCCCAGCATGGCCATAAAAAAGGTGCTTACCTGATGGAATTGGTTGTCCATTGAAGAACCATTCAACCTTCATTGTTGGGTCATTGACAGGGGTGAGAGTAGCCTCCATGTGAACTGACTGGCCCTCAATCAGCCTCTCCTGGTTCTTCAGGGCACGTCCAAAGTTGGGTTTCTCAATCATTGGCACATCCTCAGGGCGCTTGCTTGGTGCCTTCTGCTCCAGGCGGCTGATCTGAGCCATGGCCTCAGGGTGCTGAGTCTCCACAATGAAATCACTCTTAGCTGAAAAAAAAAAAACAAAGATTTGGTTTGTGTGAATTTTTTTTCTAGATTTGTTCTCACATCCTCAGCATTACATACAAAATTGATATTAGATAAGAATGAATTTGACATCCTTCTTAACAGGAGATAATCAGTTTACATACTGCTATAAAAACTGTCAGTTTATATACACATTTGAGTATTTCATGAAATTTGGAAAATTCCTGACACTCACATTTGACACCAATTGTCAGTGTGGAGGTGGCAGTGCCCACACGATTGGTAGCGCGGCACTCATAAGTGCCAGAGTCTTCAGCTACGGCTTGCAGGATGTCCAGGGCGCAGAAGCCAAAGTCGTACATTGTCCTGAGAGACAAATCATCAGTAGCGTTAATAAATGGGTGCTGAAAGAGAATATCAAGCTAAGAACACCTTTTATGTCATGTCACCATATTGAAATGGAATAACTATATCATTTTCAGATTTTTATGGCATACCTGAATCTGTGGCCAATCTGGAGAGCCTCGCCATTGTGGAACCACTCCACCTTCATGGTAGGGTCAGGGTAAGGCTCCAGGCGAGACTCCATGTGGGCACTCTGGCCCTCCCACAGCTGTGTCAGTCCAGAGAGCTCTACCACAAACCTGAAAAAGAAGTTAATTTCATGCAAAAACAAAAATAAGCATAAGAGAACAAAAATATTCCACTAAAATATTCAAATAATCGAAAGCATCTCAAATAAAAGATACAAACTTCAATGCAAAGAAGAAAATAGATGACCTGACTGCCCTGCCTGAGTGTTATGAAATAGTATATAAGAAAGGGAAGCGTAACTCACTTAGGTGCCTGAGTGACGACGGTCTCCTCTGTGGCAGACCTGGTGTGGCGAGAGGCATCCTCCAGGTAACGGATCTTCTCCAGAGCCTCGGTGTGTTGAGATTCCAATAGCAGAGATTCCTTGGCTGCAGTGGAAACACAAATATTTATGAGTTAATCTAGGTACCCCATTCAGAGTTTGTTGAATACTGAAAAAAGCATGAAACATCTAATGGATCCATAAATACCTCAACATTGACTGTTGCAACATGTGCTACAAGATACTCACAGGTGACAACCAGCGTGGCTGAGGTGACAGCCTGGCCCAGCTTGTTGGTAGCACGGCAGGTGTAAGTGCCGGTGTCCTCGGGCTTCACATACTTCATGTCCAGAGCAACGTAGCCAAAGTCATGCATGGTGGAGATGCGATTAGCGTGCTGAATGGGAATATTGTTCTTGAACCATTCCACCTTGAGATCAGGATCACCCACAGGGATGAGACGGGCCTCAAAGTGAAGAGGAGCGTTCTCCATGAGCTTCTGGTCCCTCATTGGTGAGGTGAAGACTGGGGCCTGGGTGGTGGTCTCCTCAGTTGTTACAGTGCGGTGGGTGCGGGACTCCAGGCGTGAAATCTTGTCCATGGCTTCCTGGTTCATGGTATCTCCAATAATAGCCTCCTTGGTGTGGCATGTCAGTGTAGCAGAAGTCACAGCCTGGCCATTAACATTAGTGGCACGGCACTGGTAGGTGCCAGAGTCCTCAGCATAGGCATGCATGATGTCCAAAGCCACAAAGCCAAAGTCATTGTACTCTGTGAAGCGAGAGCCGCTCTTCACGGCCACGCCATTGCGGAGCCACTCAACCTTCATGGTTGGATCCGAGGTGGGAATGAGACGAGCCTCAAAATGAGCTCGCTGTCCCTCAAGGATCTCAAGGTTCTTGACAGAGGTGGTGAAGACGGGAGCCTGGGAAGTGGTCTCCTCCACAACCTCAGTGCGAGAATAGCGATTGCGGTCCTCCAACATCTGAAGCTGCTGCATGCTGAGAGTCTCACTCTGGGACTCCAGAACAACACCAGAAGAACCTATAGCAAGCAGGAAATATGAATTAGTCTTTCATTCTCGGTCTGATTTGTGTAGTTGGTTTCTATGATATTCATTGATGTGGTTCTTTGATATCCTGATAATTGGTCTGTTCTGCCATGCACAGTACATCATGGTTTTGTTAGTTCTATATTTTATAGAGCATTCTAGGAGTTTAACATGTTAGGTTCTTCTTGTGTGTTATAGCATGAACTTTGTTTAGATAGTAATGATATTATCAATAGTCAGTTTAGATAAAGCTTATAAATGTGGTGTTAATTTAGATCAAACTTATCTGTAAATATATTGTGTTAATCTAGAAGAGGTTTATATAATTATATGCTGTATTAATTCAGATTAAGATTACAAATGTTCCTTCTTTTTTTACATGAAAGCAGACTGGCCCAGGGCTAAAAAAAGTTTAAAATGCTCATTGCAGTGGAGCTCCCAAAAAGTAAGTGAAAAAAATGTGAGTACAAAATGTGTTGTGTTAACTTTTAATCCACAGTCCAGTGAATAATACCTTATACCCATCCCATTATTCCATAAAAAAAAATCAAAGTTCCTCTGAAAATTGAAAAGCAAAAAGAGGTGAAAAATTGCTAGTCTATAAACATGCAGATATGCGGTGGTGAGAAGAGCATCAGTTTAGCGCTGGCATCCAGATGAGAGAAAAATTGCTACTCACTGATCACTTTCAGGTTGGCTGTGAGCTCATCTTTGCCCATAAGATTTGTGGCAACACAAGTGTACACACCAGAGTCCTCTTCGATAAGATCATTGATATCAAGAGCAACATAGCCAAAGTCATGAATCAGACGGAACCTTGAGCCCATCTGGATTGGCTGTCCGTCCTTGTACCAGTCGACACGCAGGTTGGGGTCAGTGATGGGCTCGAGCTTGGCCTCGAAGTGGGCGTGGTTCCGTTCCTTCTGAACTACATCCTTGAGCTTTGTCAAAAATTTAGGTTTGATCTTGACAGAGACTTCTTCCATTGTTTCACGTCTCTGGTATCGTGAACTGTCATCAAGGTACTGAAGTTTCTGCAAGCTCTCAGGGTGTTCTGAGTCGAACACGAGATCCTTCTTGGCTACAGAGAGAGGTGGTAAGGTAAGGTTAGGGTGGGACAGGATGTGGTTCTCATAACAACACCTACAATGGGCTACAAATGGACAAGGGCACTAGAATGAGATGGAGAAGGGGCAACAGGGCATGGGTCAATGCTACTGCAACAATTTATTACTGGGGAAGGATCTGGGGTCCTGTTCATGGCTACACAATGAATTACCTTTTTTTCCAGGATAGGTGAAACATATTGCTTAAAATAGGGTAGTTCAGTACTATATATAGGAGTAAACACACAAAAATAAAAAAACTCACCAAATACGTACACAGAATAAAAAAAAATCACCACAGTCTTCCACTGAAATCTGCATGACATGCAAGAATATTCATGTGACACAACTTACCAGTGACTTTGACCGAAGCTGAGGTGACAGCCTGACCGAGACTGTTGGTGGCCCTGCAGGTATAGATGCCAGAGTCTACGGGGTACACACTCAACAGGTCAAGGGCCACGTAGTCGAAATCATATGCTGGCTTGAAGCGGTGACCAACCTTGAGAGGGGCATCATTGAAGAACCACTCAACTCTCATAGAGGAGTCCCCAATGGGCTGCAGGCGGGCCTCCAAGTGAATGTTAGTGCCCTCAACAGTCTCGATATTCTTCAGTGACTTGACAAAGTTCGGTGCTGTCTTGATCTCCATCTGTTCCTCGGTGGTGCGGTGGTAGCGGGAAGCATCCTCTAAGTAATGGATCTGCTCCATGGCACCATCGTGCATGGTGTCAGTCTGGATGTCGCCGGTGCCCTCCACACGCACACAGGCCGAGGTGTGGGCGCTGCCGAGATAGTTTTCGGCACGGCAGGTGTACTCGCCAGAGTCGGTGGTGTATACTCCCAGGATGTCAAGAGCAACAAAGCCAAAGTCAAAGTAGGTTTTGAAGCGAGAGCCGATGGTGATGGGCTTGCCATTGCAGAACCATTCCACCTTCATGGTTGGGTCATTCATGGGCTCCAGACGAGCCTCCAGGTGGACATTCTTTCCCTCAGGCATGGGCTTGGGGTCCTGCAGTGGCACAACAAACTCAGGCTTGGATTTGGTTAGTTCCTCAATATCATAATGAGGCTCCTGGTGGCGGCGCTCCAGGGCAGCTGTCTGTTTGAGGGAGACCTCATGCATGGTGCTGGTGTCAATCCCAGCACGAGCTGTGGGAAGAAGATAAAAAGTCAGTCTTGTCTTTAGAACTTATGTATATTTTCTTCTGTAAGGCAAAGATGAACAAAAAAGAAATAAAGGGAGGTGCATGTGATCACTTACTCTCCACCTCCATGACAGCACTGCTTTGAGCCTGGCCCAGAGCATTGCGGGCCACCACGGTGTATTGGCCAGCATCAGACTGGCGGATGTCAGAGATGTCCAGAGAGACGTAGCCAAAGTCATGGTAAGTCTTGATGCGAGTAGCAGACATGATGGCTTGCCCATTGAAGTACCATTCAACTGTCAAGTTGGGGTCACCCTGGGGCTCAAGGCGAGTCTCAAAGTGAGCCTTCTGACCCTCAACGATCTTGTTTGTTCCCTTCAGAGGACCCAGGAACTTGGGTGGCATGGAGATGGTGGTCTCCTCAGTCTCAGTCCTCTTGTGGCGTGAGGCGTCCTCCAAGTACTGCATCTTGGCCATAGTTTCTCCATACTGAGACTCTTCCTGCTCTGCCTTAGAGATGACAGTGAGCCTGCAATCAACACGGGCCTCTCCTTTGGCATTATAGGCGCGGCATGTGTAGGTGCCAGCATCCTTCATGATGAGAGCCTTCACAGTCAGGGCAACATAGCCAAAGTTGAAGAAAGAGGTAATGCGGGAGCCTGTTGACAAAGAAGTGAATGAGGGGATTGACAAATGTTAATATATTATTAGTCTCTTCACAGTCACAAAAAAATTTTGAGCGATTGTAAATGAACATGAGACACTCACTGGCTTCCATTGGGCGACCATCCTTGAGCCACTCAACCTTGAGAGTGGGGTCACCAATGGGCTCCAGGCGGGCTTCAAAGTGGGCAAAGCCATTTTCCTTGGCAACAATGTCCTTCAGGTTTGTCTTGAACACAGGAGCAGTGATGGCTTCATCCATTTCTGCTTTGGTTTTGGCCAACATTTGTTGTCTGAAATCCAAACAAGACTTATAATTAAAAAATGCAACAATGAGACACACTTTACTATTCCCATGTCATAGAAAATGAGTAATCATTATGTTTTGTGCAGTAACCTCCAGCACCACTGCCTCACCTGTAGGCCTCCATCTCCTCTACACTCTTGATGTGCTGTGCCTGCTCAGGGATGCCCAGGTCACCAGTCACGGTTGACATTGCTGCAAGAGCAGGATAGAGGTTATCATGTAGATGGAGAACTTTAGTAGAATTCAATGTTTACATAATCAGCCTGCTCTAAGAACACTAAGACTTCCTATTCTTATGTTACTAAAGTTACTAAAAACCATACAAGATGACATAACACTATACAGTAATTCACTACTTACAGATAACTCTAATGGTGGCCTGGCAGGAGCACTCTCCGGCCTTGTTGATGGCACGCACAGTGTAGGTGCCGCTGTCCTCCTCACGCAACTGCATAATGTTGAGAGCCACATACCCAAAGTTGTAGATCACATTGATTCGGGAGCCTAGGAGAAAGAAAAAGGTGTACAGAATTTATGGTGAATCCAATCAGCAGTAGAACTAAACGCAAAGCTACTCTCATATTGACTCATGAATGTCCTCAGTTTCAAAGTCACTTACTTGCAGTGATACTCTTGCCATCCTTGTACCACTCAATGCGCATGAACGGGTCGCTCAGGGGCTGGACCTGGGCCTCGAAGTGGGCATACTTGCCCTCCAGGACCTCCCCAAGGTTAGTGAGGGGCTTGATGAAGGTGGGCTTGATATGGGAGGACTCATCCATGGAGATTGTACGCTGGAAGCGTGACTGGTCCTCAAGGTAGCCAATCTGCTCCAATGCCTCAGGATGCTGTGTTTGCCTCTCAATAAGAGGCCGGTCTGTGGGTACAACACAAAGGCCTCAACAGACAAATTCTCCCATTGGCAAAAACAAATACTTCATAATAATTACTTTACACATTAATATGTGTACAGTAAGTCTCATGGAACAGTATGTTTTTAAGGTAATAATATGCTAATAAGCCTGCCCAAGAAGAAAAGAGTGAGTTCACCCAATGACTCACCAGTGATCCTGAGATTGGCGGACGTCTCATCTTGTCCCTTGATGTTGGTGGCACGACAGGTGTACACACCAGCGTCGGCAGTAATCACATTAAGGAGATCCAGAGCCACAAAGCCGAAACGCCATGTCACGGTGGCTCGGGAACCTGCACAAAATGTAACACATCAGTGTTTCCCAGTCATAATTTTTAAGAATAATTTTAAAATATATTGGTTAACATTCTTTTACAAAATAGTTCTAGTTCCTAAGAGAAAGGAATGCAAAGTTAACTCACTTGCTGCAAGAGGTTTCCCATTGTGGAACCACTCAATATTCATTGTGGCATCACCAATGGGGATCACTTTAGCTTCGAAATGGGCTCGTGTGCCCTCGACGATATCGATATCCCTCAGGGGATGAGTAAACTTGGGGTGCTCGGGTTCGGGTTCCTCAGGAGCCTTGGGCACGTGGTGTGCGCGCTCCACAGGGCGCAGAATGATCACCTCGGGCTCAGGCTCTGGCCTGCAAAAGACAAATATCATGACATGATTGTGGCATTATGAGGCATTGTGTCAGCTGGTGCCATTCATGGAAACACTTAATTAATGTAAATAAATGAATGACAGTACAGTTACTTACTCAGGTTCGATGAGTTTGCCTGATTTGGGGAAGTGAGGGCGATAGGGGGCAGCCGGGGCAGGGGGCTTGGGCAGCTGTACGTGGAGGCGGGCACGGGTGGCAGTGGAGCCAGCAGTGTTCTGGGCATTGCACTGGTACCATCCGGCATCAGCTGCCCCGGCACTCAGCACCTGCAGACATGAGGCGCCGTTCTGGTCGTACTGAATCTGAAATGGCAAAAAATACGTTTATTACCAGATCTGAAAACTATAAGACTTGTATGACAGTATTTCAATAAAAGCTACAACATAACCAATACTGTATACTCTCTTCTCAAATAGAATATATAAATCATGCCCTTCAGTATTCCCGTGTGCATTCATCTCACCTATTCTTAATACGTGTCTGAAATTGACACCTAACACATCTGTACTTTTAATCAACTTTCTAACTCTACAGTTTTTGCTAATTATGCATATAACTTAGTTACTATGGTCATGCATTATTTTCTTATACTTCCTGCCACTCAAAAATATAGCCAATGAAAATGATTTGAACTTACCATAACATTATCAGTGTTTTGAATTGTGACGCCATCCTTCTGCCATGACAGGAGAGGCGTGGGGGTGCCAACAGCACGGCACTGGAGAACAACAGTCTCTCCCTCAGAAACGCTGGTTTGCTGGAAGCGCTCCACAAACTTGGGCGCAACCATCTGTTGTGTCTCCAGCACACTGAGCTGACACTGTGATGAAAAACATTTGATTAGGCTGCTTCTTAAATACACCCACTTAGATAAACTTCTTCCAAAAGTTAGGAAAGAATTTTTTTTCAAAATGATGCCCACTAAATCCTATGCAGCAGCACTGGTGGTTCACTTTTGTTTCTCACCTGGTGGGTTGCCTCGCCAGACTTGTTACGGGCAACACAGGAAATGGTGCCAGCGTCGCTGAGTGCAGCTCGCTGGATCATGAGGGAGTGGTAGCCTGCCTCATTGACCAGAACCTTGTGTGTGGCATCGTCCACCACTTGGCGTCCATTGATATACCATGTTACCTGCATCGGGAAAGCATCATCTTGTTACAAAAGCAAAGGAATGATAATTTATCTACGCTCTGTTAGCAAAGAAATCATCCTTCACCATCACAACAACTGATAATTACCATTTCTAAAGAAACACACAGGCACACTCAACAAGTCACAGAATGACAACCCTAAGCCTCAAATTTTCAGGAGGCATTCTTTTACCCTGACTTTTGAACAACACGGGCAGAGCAGGGAGGAGTGGCTCACCTCAGGATAGGGGCGGCCGGTGGCACGGGCCTCGAAGCGCACCAACTTGCCCTCCTGCACCTGGGCGTCGGCCGGCCCGCGCACAAACTTGGGCTCCATATTCTTGCTGCTGTCATCACCGGTGTCATCTGCTGCTGGAAGGGGAACCTGCTGCTGTTCCCTGTAGGAGTGATGATGAAGACACCATTACAGACTCACCTCCAAACACCATCTCATCCAAAAGTACAGATATCACAGAATTATGCTCCCTCCATGATATATTTTTCATTTATTGAATGCATCACCCTAGCAATGACATGGATAACACTATGAACTCTAAGTGACTTATGGAATGCAACAAGTCTTACATCCTCTCAGGGCGGATGATCTCACGCTGGGGGGAGTCCACGACCGCCTCCCCGCGGGGCACCACGGCAAGCTGGGCCGAGGTGACAGTGCAGCCAGAATTGTTTTCAGCCAACATTGTGTAGTAGCCATTGTCGGATGCGTTCACCTGTTTGACCACGAGCGTGACCTGGCCAGCAGACTGCGTCATCAGGTATTTGTCGCTTTGCTGAAGACGCACTCCATCCTTGAACCAGATAGCCTGTGGGAGACATGAGACATTTGGGTGAGACCAAAAGAACAAGGAAGACTATATTGTTTCTGCATGCATCAGGTTGGCGTCTGCATAGAACAAGGAAATGTTTGACAGTCAACAAAAAAAAAATAACTGTAAAGATAAAGCTGAATGATGGACAACACCAGCAAACAACACTATCAGGTGTGTGTGTGTGTCACTGCCACAGCAAGACGACACTTACCCTGGGGGTGGGGTAGCCATTGACTTTAACAATGAAAGTGGCATTGCCTCCATCTGTGACCTTGGTGGAGCGAGGCTTCTGGAGGAGTTGTGGGGCCTGGGGTGGACCCTGGATGGCCCCCTCTTCCTCCACTACCTCGCCTGCCATGCGGATGGTGAGGGATCGCCGGAATTCAACCTCGTGCAACAGGCGGTACTCAAAGGTGTCCACTCGGAAAGACTGCATCATTCCATTTTGCATCGACAACATCTGCTGCTGCTGCTGCTGAGAAAATTGTTGCGACATTTGTTGTTGCTGCAAAAAGGACTTCTGCATGGTCTGTTGCTGCTGCTGTTGTTGACGCTGCTGCTGCATCATTAAGGCCGCTGGAAGAGACAAATGTATGACTTATTTTGGGGGACATTGGAAAAGAATTATATATCAGCTACACTTTGAAGTAGCTGCATGGGATGTCTCATTTCGAGGGTCCTTTTACAAGGATAGATAAGGAAAGGTTGAGTGAAGCAAGGTAGAAGAATTTATTATGGATAGAGAGGAAGGGAGGGGGGGGAGGTTAGAAGGAAGGATTGCCTACCTTCCGGCTGAATGTACACAGTACAGATGGCCTCTCCATACTGATTGGCCGCTGTGCAAGTGTACTCTCCCTCATCACCAGGACCGATGGCAGTGATCAGAAGTGTCACTGCACCTGTCGCTTCGTCATGGGTCACCTGTGGACAAATACATCATTTTATCAAGCATCTCTCCTCTCTTTTTGAGTAGACCTTATTTTTTCTCTCAATTGACCTTTCTTTTCTTTTTGCTCCTTGTTGCCCTTGGCCAGTGCCTTCTCACATGATAAATATTGATTGCACCAAGTCTGAAGAACACAAGACCAACAAAAGGCAGTCTTTAATAACAACCTTTTAACATTAGAAAGCGCTGCCTTACCTGATATTTGGAGCCATAGACGAGTTTCGCCCCCTTGCGGGTCCAGGAGACTGTTGGTTTGGGGTTGCCAGTGATCCTCCCTTCGAAGAGGGCATCGCCACCCTGGGCAAACCGAGCATTTTGGAAGATCTGCGCGAACACGGGTGGTGACGCACCTGGTGGGAGGCCCATGCTGCGGGAGGAACCGTGACATTAGGGACGTGAAACAACCATGTCGTAGTACTTTTACTTGCCCTCACTATCATAAGAAGTGCCTTTACAGACATAATGTGAAGTTAATGAAGATACATAATCTGAATCTGAGTGGGATTACCGCATTTACGAAGACATGAAAATAGTGTGTGTGTGTGTGTGTGTTCTACACCTTCAATAATGCATCACACCTTAGCAAACTTGTATCATGATGGAAATACGTACATGTATGGCCTACACAACTCAATCTTTCCTTAATTTTAAGCTTCACGATTCAGAGTTCAGGCAGTGTGCTATCTCCATCACGTGACAAAGAACACCTGAATGCATGGGGACAGCCAAATGAGCGAACATCTTTTAGAATACATGGACAATAGATGAGAAGTAGAGACACTGGCACAAATGAATGGGAGGAAATGAGGGAAACAGGAGGAAAATGACAGTAAAGGTAAGAGTATAATAGATTCGTGATAGGAGGAATAGCATGTAGCTAATTTGTGAATAAGAGGACTGGTAGATAAACGTCCACATGAAAATAAGGAAGATAATGCAATGAACAGAATGAAGAAAAAGGAAATGATAGGTACGAATCTTAAAACAGGCAGATGGACCACTCAATATATATATACAAGTGAAATAAAACACAGAAAAGCTGAGATAATGAGAAACAAGAAGAGACGATGAAATGAAACGCACATATTTCCCGAAAGATAAGGAGACAGTAAAAAATCAACAACAAAAACAAAGACAATATAAATCAGAGTGAAAATAAAACGGATGAAGAGGAAGCTGAATGACTTAAAAGAGAGAAAGTAAAACGTAAACATTTTTCGGATAGACGGACAGGCAAGGAGACAGAAAACGAGGAACAAGTAGTGGACGCGGCATGATGGGCGGGCGGGGCGTGCAGTGAGGCAGGCGTGGGCGTGAGATGAGACCTTCCGACGCCCCAACACACCTGGGGCCGCCACGGTGCCAACACGGGGGCGTCTGTGGCAACCAAGGCACCACCGCACCACCACCACCATCACCACCATCACAAATAGTAAGAGGAAGATCAACAACAAAGGTGATGGCAAATATGCATGTGCCTTCCTTTTGCGTCTCTCTCTCTCTCTCTCTCTCTCTCTCTCTCTCTCTCTCTCTCTGGTAATTTCAGCTACCTGGTTGTTCTTACCCATTCCCTTCTCCTCCCCTCCCCTTTCCCTTCTCCCTTCACTTTACCTGTCCCCCCATTTCACCTCGGGCTGTCCCTCCCTCCCCCCATAGCTCACCTGTCCCTCACCTGCTCCTCCCCACAGCCTTGCCAGGTGTATCATCTTGATTAAGAGTGTACCACCTTCGTAATTTATAAGGTGAGGTGGATAGGTGTGTGTGTGTGTGTGTGTGTGTGTGTGTGTGTGTGTGTGTCCTGCCCCCCCCCCCC
>CM035200.1:11449211-11461011 GCA_020233015.1 Callinectes sapidus | reverse complement strand
GAGAGAGAGAGAGAGAGAGAGAGAGAGAGAGAGAGAGAGAGAGAGAGAGAGAGAGAGAGAGAGAGAGGATTAACAATGAACGCCACTAGCACCACCAGCACCACCATCACCACCACCACCACCACCACCACCACAGTCATCACCACCACGTACAAAAAAAAAGTAAGAATAAATAGATAGACATACACTCATCACCATCACCATTCCTGCCTATCTTCATCACCATTATCATCACCCAGACTCTGTGAAGCAATGATTGGTGAGACACTCTGTTTGGACTCCTGACATCACTATTTATTTATCTGCATTAGTGTTGTTACTCTGATTTTATGGTTTGCTATTTTGGAGTGTCTAAAGTACATATTTTTGGCTTTATTGGAAGAGACTAGTATTTTTTTTCCCTTTTTTCTTGTTTTTTAATGTTTTTTTTTTTTATTTATTCATCTTGTTTCTTTCTACTTTTTTTCCTTTTTCTTCTGTTTTTTTGTTTGTTTCTTCTTTTTTTCCTTTTTCATGTTTTATTTTTTTGCTTTATTGGGAGAAACTAGTATTTTGTTTTCCCCCTTTTCTTGTTTTTTTAATGCTTCTTTTTTTGTATTCATTCATCCTGTTTGTTTCTTTTTTTCCCTTTTTTTGTTTTGTTCTATATTCCTTTCCACTAATTTTCTTTTCCATTTCCAAGAACACAAGGTAATGTCGAGTTAATTATTATTATTTTTTTGCCCTTATTCGATTTCTTTCGCATATTAGAAAAAGAAAAAAAAAGGAAACACAAGTAAAATAATAAGGTTTTCATCATTTGCAATGTTTACTTATATGTACATTGAGGTTTATTGCCCATTTTTTCTCTCCTTTTTCTTGGAACAATTTACTTCTAATTTCCTAGGCCGTGTTTAGAAATGGAAACTGAATAACACACTGCTGATATATTGGTTCTCTTTCTCCTCTTCTCTGTAATCTGTCTCTCTTTGAATAATTTCCAGTATCTGTTTCCATATTTTCTTCTCTTTGTCTTATTTTCTCTCCTTCCCTCTCTTTTCCCCTTTTCACCCATTCTCTTCTTCCTTTCCTCTCTCCCTTCTTTTATCTTTTCTTTATCCTTTTCTCTCTTCTACCTCATTTCTTTCTATCTTATGTTCTCTCCCTCCCTCTCTTCATGCATTTCTCTCATTTCCTCTCTCCTTTTTCCCATCTTCTCTTTATCCTTTCCTTTCCTCCATCTACCGCATTTCCCTTCTGTCCTTCCATCCTCCCGTCCTTCTTTTTTCCCCCCTCTCTCTCTCTCCTTCCTTCTCTTATTTCATTCTTTCTTCTATCCACACTTCCATCCCTCACTCCACGCCCTTTCAGGCTGACACATTCCTTCTTAACCTTTCACTCATACATATTTTCTTTCACAACCACCAAAAGTTTATGGACACTTATTATTTTACTAGTCTCCTAAATAGTTTTGTGATCTGAAAGTAGACAGATTCCATCCCATATTCTCACGTGACCTTCCATATCTTGATACAACTCTGGACTTGACCCCTTCAGTACTAGGAGGCGTTTTTATATCTATTTTGCTTATTATTTGTCAATTCTATACAGCTTCAGAAACCCATGTAGGGATTAAGATAGTACAGACTCTGGACGTTGATCTTGACCTTCAAAGACCCTTCTAAATATCAATAAAATCGTCAAACTACACCTAAAATCGTGATTAAAAAAAGTGTCGCAGTACTGAAGGGGTTAATAACAATAGATGATATAAGAGGGTGGATTGGTTATAAGACATTGCACATTTACTCTGGTACTCCTCATCCCCTCCCTCACCAGCAGTAGATGAACCTTGTACTCGTATTTGTACATTGTTGGAACATCTTACTCTCTCTGTACAGTGTTGCCTTTCTACAAGTGGTGGTAAAGTTTTTGTACAGGGATTGAAGTGCTTTGGGTTTGTATGTTTTTTTATGGGTAAGCTAGACAAGGGCAGCAAAAACCACGAAAACAAAAAAGCCCACTATTATTGCCAGTCCCCTGAAAGGCTAAAAGAGTTGGCAGAGTCAGGGACAAATGTCTTGAAACCTCCCTCTTAAATAGTCATAGGAAGTTGGAGCTACAAAGGCAAGCAAAGAGTTCCAAGTTTACCAGATAAAAGAATGAATGATTGAGAGTACTGTGAGTGTGGTACTGTGATGTGATAGTGAATGAGTTACAGTGATAATTGTTTTGTTTCATTTTGCTTATATATTTCTTAACCTTACATAATGAAACTTGATATAACATAACTGATACTTAAACCCCTTCAGTACAATGACGTGTTTTCATATTCATTCTGCTTATTATTTGTCGATTTCATACAGCTTCAGAATCTCATGTGAAGAACAAAATAGTACATACTCTGGCCTTTAATCTTCTGACCTTCACAAATCATACTAAATGCCAATAAAATCGTCTAATCACACCCAAAACTCGTGGTAAAAATCTATCCCAGTACTGAAGGGTTTAAGCTGATACTTAATATGATCTAACGTAACTTAGTCCAATCTAACCTAACTTAAGCTAATCTAATCAAACTTAATTCAACTTAACCTAACTTGAACTAACCTAACCCGGCGTGACTTGACCTATCCTAAAATGACCTAATCTGACCCGACCTTCTGTACATACCGCCATATAACCTTACACTGTTACTAAGCTTGATTGAACACTGACACGCGAGAGAGAGGGTCAAGAAGACGAGTGGAGAGTGAGAGGGGAGAGAGGGGGAGGAGAGATGGGGAGAGGGGAGGGAGAGGGAGAGGGGAGTTAAGCCAGACTATCTCACGACCTTCACCAACACAAACTTTCTCTCTCAATGATCCTACTTCTCTCTCTCTCTCCCATTCCTCCCCTCTCCCCCCTCCACCCACGCCATATCCTTATCGTACCCTTGCCGCCCCTCACCTCACCTTCACCTCCCACGCACCTCCTCCCCACCCTGTCAACACCCCACACCCCCCCTTCCCTTAGCTCCCCATTCGCCTTCTCCCATATATCAATTGTCTTACAACACCAAACAATGCATTAATATTCTTCTCTTTCTCTTCCTCCCCATTCATCAAGAGTCTTGCATCACACGGTACATTTATCATTGGTCTTCTTTCTTCAATTGCTGCGTCTGGTTCTTCTCCTTTCTTCTTCTTCTTGTCGTCTTTCTAATGCCTTCTTTCCTTCATGTTCTTTTTATTTTGTTCGTGTTTTCTGTTCTTCTAATTCCTTTTTCCTTTCCTTCATATTTTTTTAACCCTTCAGTACTGGGACACATTTTTACCACGAGTTTGGGTAAGATTAGACGATTTTATTGATATTAAGAAGGGTCTATGGAGTTCAGAAGATTAATGGCTAGAATCTATACTATTTCTAATCCTCACATGAGTTTCTGAAGCCGTATAAAATCGACAATTAGTAAGCAGAATAAAATATGAAAACAGTTTTACTAATGAAGGGGTTAATATCACTCATACCTCCCTACCTTTCCGTTTCTCTCCCTATTTCTTTTTCCTCCTCCCCAATCAACCTTCTCTACCTTCTGAACTTCCTTGGGCGCTACAGGTAAGAATGAAGCACCAAACATTATCTCATCTACAGCACATAGGAACTACGTAACTGTACACTGTAGAAAAAAGGCGACAAGTTTATAATAGTGGCGAAAAATAAAAGATGAAGAGAAAGATATAGAAAAAAAAGAAAAAAAGAAAAAAAATAATAAAGAGACGAACGTAAAGGACAGAAATGCATATCTAATGAAGACCGTTACCCTGAAGTGCCTTTCTTCCCCCATCACTCCCTAAAAATACTTTACTATAGACGCAGTGACTCCCAACCAAGGTGCCACGAACAGCCACCAAGGGGGGGGGGGGGGCGGTGGTTTCGCAAGATATGCATGTGTGTTACCAATTATGGCGATGGGAATTCACAGAGTAGTAGTAGTACTAGTAGTAGTGATAGTGGTAGTAGTAGTAGTAGTAGTAGTAGTAGTAGTAGTAGTAGTAGTAGTAGTAGTAGTAGTAGTAGTAGTAGTAGTAGTAGTAGCGTTTTATTGACTCTAACATATTAAAAATAAAAAAAAAACTGCATATCGAAATTGCATCGATAACAAGAACGAGTTACTGACATCAGAAACGATAAAAACTAAAATTTATGCCTTTAGAATGTTAAGAATCACTAAAGACTCGATATAATGAAAGTAAACAACAATAAACAACACTTCCATAAGATTAACAATTACAATAATGACGAATAAAAATAAACCTTTGAAACATGTGGGACATTTAATTATAGTGTTAATCCAAGGGTTTGTAGATTGAGAAACCAACTAAATCATTTCGCAAACAAGTCATAAGCTGCCCCGAGCAAGTTACCGAGGGATGGCAGGTGATGGGACACGTGCATGTAAAGGGATTAGTTAAATGATATACAAAAGTGAAATAAAATATGATACAAATAAAAAACTAAATAAAAAAAAAAAAAAAACAATGAAATAAGAAAGAAGAAAAAACGTCCTATTTATATATTTCACCTTTGAATAAAAAAAAAGGTAAAATTGAATAAGATAAAAATGTAGAATAAAAATAGGAAATAAGAAGACAGATGAAGTAGAAAAAAAAAAAATACATAAGGAAGTAAAATAAAATATGGTAGAAATGAAAAATAATGAAAAAGAGAAGAAGAAAGTAGTGATCTTTATAAACCTTTCCTCTGATCCCCTAAAGCCCACCACCCTGATCTCAGCACGCTCCTAAACCCACCCCCTAACCTCTCACCCTAAAATACTAACCCTTGCTCCCTTTATCCTCCAGTATGTAAGAATAAATGCAATAAATGTCCCTAGTTTTGCATTGATACCCATGAATACTAAGAATTTCCGTGACTTTTCCTGATAAACCTTGAAAATTCAAAAATGTTACGTACTTTTTCTGGCAAACCTTGAATGAGATCCGAATTTTTTTTTTTCGTTACTTTTTCTGATAAATGTTGGGAATACTCGGAAATTTTGTCTATTTTATGTATACAAACTTCATATCCAATCCCCTTAAAATTAGCCATGACTCTCTTAACTCCTTCAGGACTAGGACACATTTTTATCTGAGTTTTGGATATCATTAGACGATTTTATGGACATCAGGAGGACATCAGTCTATGGAGGTTAGAAGAATAATGGCCAGAGTCTGTACTATTACAATTCCCACATGAGTTTCTTAAGCTGTATAAAATCGACAAACAATACGCAGAATGAATATGAAAATGGGTCCCAGTACTGAAG
Organism: Callinectes sapidus; assembly: GCA_020233015.1. Taxonomy (NCBI): domain Eukaryota; kingdom Metazoa; phylum Arthropoda; class Malacostraca; order Decapoda; family Portunidae; genus Callinectes; species Callinectes sapidus. The sequence continues at coordinate 11,455,724 of CM035200.1, read as the reverse complement.
GAGTCGAGGTAGCTAAATGCCTCGTCATCTAATTAGTAAAGCACATGAATAAGTACAAGACTTTTACTCTCCCTATATATTATCTCCCAAATATTTTTCGCAAGCACTGGAAATAATAAAAATAACCACTCTTTATACAGAAACTCTTGAAAAATACAATAAAAGATAAATGGGGGTGGCAGGGAAACTCACATTAGGCCCTCCCTGCTCACCCCAACCCTCTCCTCCCCACATCTGACCCTCCCTAGTCACCCCAAGCTTTTCCTTTTCCCCTCAGAACCTCCCCATTCCCAAAACCTCCCCAGCCTCTCCTCCTCATATCAGGACCTCCCCAGCCATTCCCACCGTCTCCTCCCCCACCCCAATCTCTCCTCCCATCACAGGAAAACAGCCAATAAATCCTCTGTTCCCTACTTTAAGCTCCCCAGTTGACCTACTTCCCTAACCCCAGCAATGCACCCCTGCCTCACCTCCCCATGCCAAACAGGTGCCCAATCACCCCGCCACCTTCGCAATGCACCCTACCTTACCCTCCCCCTCCACCCCCCCACACTGGGTAGAAAGTAACGTTCCCACAGTATGTCTTTGGAGGATCGAGTACCTTTTTCAGTTTTTTCTAGTAAGTAAACACAAAAAATAGCGGAAGTTAGGGTGAAGAAGGGAGGGTTAAGAGGGAGGGAAGGAGGGAGGGTTAGGAGGGAGGGTTGGGAGGGAGGATGGGAGGTTGGGAGGGATAGATCAGGGAAGGGAAGAAGGGAAGAAGGAAGGAAGGAAGGAAGGAAAGGAGGAAGGAGGAAGAGGAGGTCAAGGAAAGGGACATTATTTGATCCCTGGGTGAGGATTACAGATGTACGTACACGCCCCGACACACGCGCGCGAACACATTCACACACACACACACACACACACACACACACACACACACACACACACACACACACATTCTAAATTAGTTTTTATATTGTTGTTACTTCTTCTACAACTATTACTGCTACTACTACTACCACCACCACCACCACTACTACCACTACTACTACTACTGCTACTTTTATAACTAATGACATAGTAGTAGTAGTAGTAGTAATAGTAGTAGTAGTAGTAGCAGTAGCAGTAGTAGTAGTAGTAGTAGTAGTGGTAGTAGTAGTAGTAGTAGTAGTAGTAGTAGTGGTGGTAGTAGTAGTAGTAGTAGTAGTAGTAGTAGTAGTAGTAGTAGTAGTAGTAGTAGTAGTAGTAGTAGTAGTAGTAGTAGCAGCAGTAGTAGTAGTTCTTTAAGATAGTACTAGTGATTGTGTTGATGATAGTGATAATGACAATGATAATGATGATGATGATAGTGATAATGACAATGATAATGATGATGATGATAATGATGATGATGATAACGACGACGATGACGATGATGATGATGAAAGAGATACTAATACCAATGAAGGCGATGATGGTGATGGTGATTGCATTAGTACAACTTTAACAAACAAACGAATGAATTGCAACACGTAAGAGTGGAAGTATTAATCATTGCATAAAAATAATTACACGGACAACTGAAACCCAGTCTGGCGTGTGTGTGTGTGTGTGTGTGTGTGTGTGTGTGTGTGTGTGTGTGTGTGTGTGTGTGTGTCAGGGCCGGCGATGGGGGGCCGTGGAAGTGTCAAGACGGTATAGCGAGAGAGGGAGGTGAGGGTGGGGGGGTGTTGGGGGCAGTGCCAGGGTGAGGAAGGGGGGTGAGGGAGGACAGGGAGGCGTGGCTCTGCAGGTCGCGGGAGTATAAGGCGCGGCGGCAGGGAGCGTGTCACCATTACCTCCTCCGCCATCAGAGCCATCACCACCGCCGACACCATGAAGACCCTTGTGAGTTACTGTGGGAGGGAGTGTTGTTACCTGTAAGGACGCCTCGGTCTGGCCTCACCTCACCTGTCTACCTATTCTTCAACATTACTTCACCTGTCTACCTATTCTTCAGTATTGCTTCACCTATCTACCTATTCTTCACTATTACTTCACCTATCTACCTATTCTTCACCCACCTTCCTATTCTTCAGTATTACTTCATCCACCTTCCTATTCTTCATTATTGCTTCACCTGTCTACCTATTCCTCACTTTTACTCCACCTGCCTTCCTATTCTTCACTATTACTACACCTATCTACCTATTCTTCACTATTACTTAACCTATCTACCTATTATCTACCTACTACCTACTATCACTTCACCTGCCTTCCTATTCTTCACTATTGCTTCATCCACCTTCCTATTCTTCACTATCACTTCACCTATCTACCTATTCTTCACTATTACTTCACCCACCTTCCTATTCTTCACTATTACTCCATCCACCTTCCTCTTCTTCACTATTACTTCACCTGCCTTCCTATTCTTCACTAATGCTTCACCTATCTACCTATTCTTCACTATTACTTCATCCACCTTCCTATTCTTCACTATTACTTCACCTGTCTACCTATTCTTCACTATTACTTCACCTATCTACCTATTCTTCATTCTTACTTCACCTGCCTTCCTATTCTTAACTATTGCTTCACCTATCTACCTATTCTTCACTATTGCTTCACCTATCTTCACTATTACTTCACCTGTCTTCCTATTCTTCATTCTTACTAGTCCCTCGTTTTTCTTCTTATTAAACTTTGTCTTCCCAGATTTTCTGTTGTTGTTGTTCTTTCTCCTTTCTTCTTCTTCCTCGTTCTCGTCTTTGGCCTTTCTAACTTGAATGTCTTAGTAGATTGTCTTTTCTTTTCTTTTCTCTTTCTTCTTCTTCTTCTTCTCCTTTTTTTTCTTCTTCTTCCTTACCCTCGTCTTCGCTTAAATGTCTTACTAGATTGGCTTTTGTTCTTACACTCTTTCTTCTTCTTCATCTCCATCTTCTTCTTCTTCACCCTCATCTTAGGTCACTCTAAACTTAAATATCTTACCAAATTATCTGTTCTTTTCTCTTTCTTCTTCTTCTTCTTCTTCTTCGCTTTCATCTTCATTTCGTTTTTAAAGGATTTAATAGTTAATTATCTTTTTTCTTCTTCCTCACCTTCTCGTATTTACAAACTTAGATATCGTATTAGATAGCTAAAAAGAGCCTTGTAAGGTCTTCTCTTGTCTTCTTGTTCTTGTTCTCGTTCTTCTTCCTCCTCATCTTCTCTCGACTGAACAAACTTGTCTCACTAGATTAAATAGTATGATTGATAATATACCCGTAAGAGCATACTGTCTTCTTTACTCTCATTTTCCTCCTCTTCCTCTTGGTCTTGTTTCGTTTCTATGTATAAATTTGTATATCTTAGTTTAAGTTACGTAGCTTGTCGAAAAACACCTTCTTTTTCTTCCTCCTCCTTTGCACTGCTCCTTTCAAACACTTAGCGAATGTCAAGGAAAAGAGAGAGAGAGAAAGAGAGAAAGCATTAAGGCTGCAGCGTCATTCCAGCTGTCATTTAGCAGGTCACCACGCCTTCAGCCAACACCTGTCTCTCTCTCTCTCTCTTACTGTGCTACTCTACTCTGGTTCATTGCCGCTTGTACCTCAGGCTCCTCTCCTCTCTCCTCTTCTGCTTGCTTATGAATTGCAGATAAATATTGTGGAGATACCTGATATTTCTCTTTTTGTCATTAACTTTCTCTGTTCTATGTATTCTTTGTTGTTGTTTTTTTCGACTTTCCTTACCTCTTGTACCTCCTGCTTCTCTCTTCTCTACTTTTTTTCCCCCTTTTTTCTGTCAGTTGAAGGCACAATATCGAAGAAAAATATCAGGTGTTTTCCTTATTTTTCTCCAATTCTCTCTGATCTATGAATTACATGTTTTTCCTTCTCTTCCGAATTTTCTGCTTCTTGTACTTCCTATTTCTCTCCTTCTTACTCTTTTTCCCCTTTTCAAGTCAATTTCAGTCAAAGTATCATGGGCAAAATTTGGTGTTTCTTCTTTATTTCTGCTCAATTAATTCTCTATCCTTCTCTTCCCACTTCCCTCCCTCAGCCTTCAGATCTCACCATATCGTGGGCAAAATCTGGTGTTTCTTCTTTATTTCTGCTCAGTGAATTCTCTGTCCTCTTCCCACTTCCCTCTCAGCAGGACTCCTCATCGTGTTCTCAAGGTCATCACATTCCACACATTCCTTCACCTTTTCCTCCTCCTTCCTTTCCTCCACTCTACGCATCCCCTTTCCCTCTCCTCCTCCTCATCTCGCTTCCCCATCCTCCATCATCTTGACATCTCTCTCTCTCTCTCCTTCCTTGACCACTTATATAATCCTTCACGTATCCTCTTGCCTCTCTCTCTTCTTTCCCTTTTTCTCTTTCACACAAATCCTACATATCTCTATGGTTCCTGATATATCCTGGCACTTCCTTGCTCTCTCCTCTTCCTCCTTCAGCAACCACACGTTTCATTATCGCTTCCTTAACTCACTTTCCTTTTAAATTCCTATTTTTTTTTCACTTTCTCCTTCTTTACTACGACAATATTCTTTCCCTTTCTCTTACACATTATCATTCATCATCTTCTCAGCCAGTAGTAGTAGTAGTAGTAGTAGTAGTAGTATACAAAATCGTATTATCAGATAGTAAAATGTTGAACAAAAACAGAATAACAAAAGCATTTCGTTCAAATAAAACCATAAATACATAAAAATCGATATCAAGAAGACTAAGAACCCTCCCAACAGTTACAAAATCACTAGAGCTCATATTCTCCAACTCTTCTGTGCATCACCTCCACAATTTCAAAAGACTTTACTTAAATGTACACGAGTTTTCAAGATGTTTTTACGGTTCTAGAGGGAGAGTGACTAGATTTCTACATTATTAACAGGAGAAAAACACTTGAAAATCCCGCTAGTCATCTCTGTGGCCTTTGGAAAATAGTGGTGAGAGAGTAAAGGGTTTCTGGGAGAGAGAGAAGTTAGTATACATGCAATCTTGAAATCTATGGTACTTGAAGGAAAGACACAACAAGACTAAGATATTACCAGTTTATTGAAAGCCCCCCTACAGTTCCTCTCTAACTCACACCATCTCTCCCTCTCTCTGTAGGTGCTCTCCCTTCTCGCCCTGGCTGTCCTCGTCGCTGCACGGCCCGAGAACGTCCTGAATCTGGATCTGGACGACATCCACCAGGACATGGACATCGACGACACCACCATCACCGGCACCTACCGCTGGATGTCTCCCGAGGGTACTGAGTATTTCGTGCGCTACATTGCTGACGAGAAGGGTTACCGCGTGCTGGAGTCCAACGCTGTTCCCGTCACCGCTGATGGTACCTTTGCTAACGGCGCTCAGGGGTCCTTGTCTTCAGAGGAGGATGATTCGAATGACTCTGATGATCGATTTGATTTTGACTGAGTGTGGGGTTTTATACAGTACCTCACCGCAGCACCACCGCAGCCACAACAGGACCAGAGCATCACTGTACCGCGCCACACGATACACCACCACCGTCACCTCAAATATACTACACCACAATACCGTAACACAATATACACACCACCACTACAACACCACTGCAACACAAAGTATGAAGTCATCTCAACACAGCAACACCACAATCACTGTACCACTCCACACGAAACACCATAACAAATACGCTACACCACAATACACATCACACCACCACCACACCACTACATTACAAAGCATAACTCCCCCCCCCCTGCGGCCTGCCTCTTCCTCCCTCCCCTTCCCCATCACGCCTCCCTCCCCCCTCTAGTCATCACAAGGAGGGGGTCGCCGCGCCTTTTTTCAAACCCAACCATGTATTTCAACTAATAAATTAATAAAAGATTGATTCCGCCCTTCTTTGTGTCCATGAGAGAGAGAGAGAGAGAGAGAGAGAGAGAGAGAGAGAGAGAGAGAGAGAGAGAGAGAGAGAGAGAGAGAGAGAGAGAGAGAGAGAGTAGTCACATTTGATATATACTTTTTCTGCTTCACCCTTGAACTAACAAGTAGCCGAAGCAGTGACGAAATGACACACACACACACACACACACACACACACACACACACACACACACACACACACACAGACACACACACACACACACACACACACACACACACAGAAGTAATACTGAGAAGTGAAAGATGATTAAAATAAAGTTGAAAATTCACTAGATTAACAGAGGAAAAGAAAAAAAATTAAAGTAAGAAAAATATAAGAAGAGAGAGGAAATATCATGGAAATAGAAACATTAAAATAGTAGATAATATTTTCGTATAGAGAAAAACAAATAATAAAATAAAATGATAGGAAGAGAAGAGGAAAAGAAGATAAAAGAATAGGAGGTAAAGATGGGAAGGAGATAGGAAAGGAAGAAGGTCAAGAAGAAGAATATATGAAGAAAGAAGACAATGAAATGAAAGAGAGAGAGAGAGAGAGAGAGAGAGAGAGAGAGAGAGAGAGAGAGAGAGAGAGAGAGAGAGAGAGAGAGAGAGAGAGAGAGAGAGAATGTTAAATGGATGGAATACTGCTCAACATTCCTGTACCTCTCCTTCCCCTCCTCTCCCT
>CM035200.1:11412812-11438150 GCA_020233015.1 Callinectes sapidus | reverse complement strand
AAATACTCTCTCTCTCTCTCTCTCTCTCTCTCTCTCTCTCTCTCTCTCTCTCTCTCTCTCTCTCTCTCTCTCTCTCACCTTGACATTCCTTCCCATTCCTCCCATTTTCTCACGCTCGTTAAAGCCGCACCACGTAAACAAACACAGAAAACGGAAATATCCATAGAAAACAACGCAAAACCTCACGCCCTTTACTAACAGAGATTCTTTAAGTATGGAACCTTTTTCTTAGTCTTCTACTCTTAAAATCCATCTTAATCTCCCTAAACTGGTGTTGTATTTAAGCCAATCATGTCATCACCAGTAAATGTGAAGGTGGTGATGAGATAATGACTAAAGTACAACACCATTTTTCGGAAGGTTAAGATTAAGACTGAAAATTAGTCTAAGATAAAAATATATACTTAAGATCTCTCTCTCTCTCTCTCTCTCTCTCTCTCTCTCTCTCTCTCTCTCTCTCTCTCTCTCTCTCTCTCTCTCTCTCTCTCTCTCTCTCTCTCTCTCTGCCCACTTGGCTACAAATATCCCTCGGTAAATAACTGTATCACACACACACACACACACACACACACACACACACACACACACACACACACACACACACACACACACTACTTATACTATTTATATGCAAGGTTGCAATAATGAAGTCTATACTGTTAGAGAGAAAGGTAACAACAAGCATGCATTATGATTAAATTTACCATTAAAAGAGAGAGAGAGAGAGAGAGAGAGAGAGAGAGAGAGAGAGAGAGAGAGAGAGAGAGAGAGAGAGAGAGAGAGAGAGAGAGTGGAGAGAGAGAGAGAGAGAGAGAGAGAGAGAGAGAGAGAGAGAGAGAGAGAGAGTCACGTGAGTCACTGATATCTAGTCAAGGATACCTAGTCGGGGTTTCCCCTAGACAGGTAAACAATTTAATGATTCCAGGTAACTATTTAACTCCCGTGTGGCAACTTGTATATAGTTTTTTTTCCCTTTTTTTTTCTTTTTTCCTAAGTGGTTCAGCCTGTCTTGCATCTCCTCTTCCTTCACTTCTCCCTCTTCCTATCTCCTCCCAAAATTCGATATTTAATTTCTCTTTCATTATCCTCCTTAGATTATTAGTTTAATTCCAGTTATCTTTTATTTTTTTTGTTCGTTCTCTCTCTATTTCCTTTGTTTTGCTTTCTACATGTGCTTCCTTCATTTCCTTCTCTCATCCCTTCACTTTCTTCTCTCACCTTTTACTTCTCTTCCTACTTCCCTTTTTTCTCTCTCACCACTTCACTTTTGCTCCCCTTTACTTCTTGCTTCCTTAATCCCCCTTTTCTCTCTTATCTATCTTTTTCCCTTTCACTTCTTTTTTTTCTCTCTCACATTCACTTCTATTCCTCTTCATGTCTTTCTTTCTTCCTTCGCTTTACTTTTGTTCCTTTTCATGTCTCCTTTTCTTCCTTCCACTTTACTTTCCTCTCATGTCTTCCTTCTCTTCCCTCTTACTTCTTTTTTCTTTCTCTTCTTCACTTCTATTCCTTTTCACGTCTCCCTTTCTTCCTTTAGTTTACTCTCCCCATCGTGTGTTCCTCCTCTTCTCCCTCTTCCTTGTCTTACCTCCTACCAGTTCCCACACCCTTCTTTCTCTCCCAATGTCCTCCCCTGGTCCTGTTTCTTGTCTCCCATTCCAGATGCTTCAATTAATTCTCTCCTCACCCAACCCTCTTCCCAAAAGTAGTGATTTCACACGCACGCGCAGACGGACACACACACACACACACACACACACACACACACACACACAGGATAATAGCTAGCCAGGTTGCAGCAAAAGAAGGAGAATTGATCTCTCTCTCTCTCTCTCTCTCTCTCTCTCTCTCTCTCTCTCTCTCTCTCTCTCTCTCTCTCTCTCTCTCTCTCTCGCGTTGGGTGTACTTTTTGCAGCCTGTGAGGTGATCGGGTGTAGTTGTCTCACGACCACACCCAGCACACACACACACACACACACACACGTATAGGAAAACTGGACAAATAATATAGACGCGGAAACAAGACAAAGCAGGTAATCCACATTTATATATTCACACACACACACACACACACACACACAAGAGAGAGAGAGAGAGAGAGAGAGAGAGAGAGAGAGAGAGAGAGAGAGAGAGAGAGAGAGAGAGAGAGAGAGAGAGAGAGAGAGAGAGAGAGGAATCAATAAACTAACAAATTTTTGCCAGTAAACTTTGTAGCACATCATCACTTACAGAAAAATAAACGGTATCATTATTACAACTGTCATTACTACACATCATTTCTATCATTACTATTATCATCATCTTCATCATCATTACAGCAGTACGAGAGAAAGCAGGTCACATGAAACAAAAAATCAACCCCTTCAGTACTGGGACACATTTTTACCATAGTTTTGGATGTGACTAGCCGATTTTATTGACATTACGAAGGGTCTATGGAGGTCAGAAGATCAATAGCCTGAATCTGTACAATTTTAATACCCATACGAGTGCCTGAAGCTGTATATGTTATCGTGTATGTTATCCCATTCTTTTTGGCTACTGAATGTGGACTTTCCAGGGACCGGCACTACAGTGGGCCCTTTTATTTGATTTTTGTTGCCCTCGGCCGACTCCCTTCTACATAAAAATAAATAAATAAACTCAACAAATAAGTAAAATGAATATGCAAAAAAGCGTCCCAGTACTGAAGGGGTTAAGGTCACTTGAAATATGAATTCACGTGGAACCATTAAGCTCACGTGGACACAGCAGGTGATGAGCTGATGATGTGATGTTCCTTGTAACCTTAGGAGCAGAAGAAGGCACTCCCTCCACCTCCTCCATCCTTTGTGACCTTGGTGGATATGGTAAAAAGTGGGCCTCTTCATCCATAGGTTCCACTGCAAGGTCACAGTGTAGGGGAGTGGATTAAAGGGTGTGGTTCTGTCTTGTCCTACCTCCTCCTCCTCCTTCTCTTTCTGGGAGTTTTCATGTTTTTGTTGTGGTTGTTGTAGTGTTCCTTATGTGTTGCACTTTTCCTTCTGCTTCTCCTCTTTCCTTGCTTACTTAAACCATATTCTTTTTTAATTATACGGTATTCTTTGTCTTCTCCTTTTCTTTTTTCTTTTGCTGTTTTTTTTCTTTATTTTCTACGATGATTATACAGTATTATATGTTTTCGCCTCCTCTTTCTGTTTCCTTTTTCCTCCTCTTTCTGTTTTCCTTTTTTGTTTCGATAATTGTACAGTATTTCTTTTCTTTTTCTTTATTTGTTACGATGATTGTCCAATATTCCTTGTTTTCGGCCCCTCTTCCATCTCCTTTTGATGCTTCTTTTTTTTCTTCACTTTTTGTCAGGATAAATATACTGTATTCCTTAATCTTCCTCCGTCTCTTCCTCTACTTCCTCCTACTATAGCTACTTTTTTGCGCTCTTTTTGTTACTCTAATCATAATGTTTACCTTGGTCCCTCTGTTCCTCCTCCTACTCCTCTTCTTCCTTTTTGTTGTTATGATGATGGTTAATCCTCCTCCTCTTCTTCTTCTACCTTCTCCTACTCCTCCTCATCCCTGTCCTGTATTTCCTTCTCTGTCTACTAGTTTTTCTTCGTTTCTGGCATTCTAATTATGTGTTCTGTCATCCTCCTTCTCCTTTACGTCGTTCTCGTTCATCTCCTCCTTCTCTACCTACTACTTGTACTATTGCTTTTTCTGTTTTTTCTTCGCTTTTTTGTAATCATGTTTTCTTTACTTCCTCTAGTATTAGTCTTTATAGTAAATGCTCTTTTTATCAACTTTATATTCTTTATTATCGTTATTTTTTACTGATCTCATCCACCACCTTCTTCTTCTCCTTCTTTTGCCCATCGTGTTCATCTTTCACGAGCAATGTGTTATGGAAAGTTACCAAACCAGCTCAAATTTGTTCAGTTATTTCAGGATCCTCGTTGCAGGATACAAAATGATTTAGTAATGTTCGCCGAGGCAATATTCAGATGACTTTATCAGATTATGATCATTGCGTGTAATATATGTAATGTAGAAATTGTGTTTGAGAAAGAGAGAGAGTTGTACCCCATACTTTGTAAAAACCCTGAGCCAAGCAAATCTCTCTCTCTCTCCTGCGCGCCCCTCATGTTTTCTTTTTTACCCCAGGTGTTGTACCGCCGCCCATCGCCAGTGGAGACACGCCCGTAGCGCTCCCCTCTGCCTCGACAAAGTTGCTCATCACAGCCCCTTCACTTTCTTCTGCATGAATGGGTGACGTTATGTAAAGAACCAGTTGTTGCTGGTCTACTTTGCTCTGTGCACTAATCCCGTTGCTGTGTGTGTGTGTGTGTGTGTGTGTGTTGGGGTGGCGTACCTCTAAGGATACTGTGACGCTTTTAATTCGAGCAACACAAAACCCTGCGAACAGTAACGAAGAGCAACCATCAACAAAGCCTCGCCCCGAAGGTGAAGGTTGCAATGACAGTGATGCTCAAGCATTTCTCGATACTCTCACGATCGCAAAGGACGTCTGGTTAACACGGACCACAAGCCACTATGAGAAAAGCTGCAGCAGGGAGAACCGTGACCACTTGTACTGACGCGAGCAACGACAACTGCTGCCCCACGGTGCCGGGGCGCCCTTTCTCCTGGCAACCATGTGCAGGGTGACAAGAGGTGGGCGGTAGTCTCGCCACGTGACCTCTGCAGGGAGGGAGGTCATGGAGGGGGGAGAGGGGGAGGCGCAGCGCGGGGCTCGGTGCGGCATCACTCCCTAGGAAATGATATACATGTGTTTTTGAAGACATTTTATTATTTTCCGAAGGTTCTTTTTGGCGTGGGTTGCTTTGGGAAAATAGAACCCGATCAAGAGAAACAGGAGAAAAAGGAAAATGGAAGAAAAGTTCATGATCAGAGAGTGGTCCTCAGCCGCGTGCTTCAGATGTCAGTGAGTGTCGACCAGCCTCAGCAGGCGTTGGTGTCCTCACTGTCTACGATACGACACGGAAACCACCTGCGTCAGCGATGTACTTGACCTTGTACGAGTTGCCGTGGGCGTCCTTTGCCTCGTACTCGCCGTGCACGGCAGTGCCGGGCACGCCGTACTGCTCGTGGCTCGTCATATCATTTTCGAAGTCCAGGACCTCATTGGGACGGGCGGCGACCATACCCAGGAACAGCACCACGGCCAGCAGGATGACGCTCTGTAAGACGGCACAGTTAGTGGCTGCCCACCCTTCTTTCTCCATTTCCCTTTCCTCTTAGATACCATACCAGTCACCACCATCACCACCACTACTCACTACTCACCAGGACCCTCATGTTGCTGTGATAGAAGCAGGACAACGTCTGATAACTCTGCTTGACCTGGTGTGACTTATATAGCGGCTTGGATTGTGGTGCATGCTGTGGGCCTTGGGCAGGCAGCCTCTGAAGCACTGTGCCCTTGGGTCCGCTCTCTGCGTGCAGCTTATCTTCTTTTCCCGTTTTCTGTTCACCTCGCTGCCTAAGTACCGGACGGGCGGCTATATAAACCACGCCGGGACAAGCTGGGGCATCAGACGTTGTCCTGCTTCTGTCACACCAACATGAGGGTCCTGGTGAGTTGCGGTGGTGGCTGCCTCAGTGACTAGAAGGAGAAGGGGAGGAAGGGAAGGAGGGGGACGATGGGTGGGCAGCTACTAACTGTGTTGTCTTTCAGAGCGTCATCCTGCTGGCTGTGGTGCTGTTCCTGGGTGTGGTCGCCGCCCGTCCCAATGACATCCTGGACATTGACATTCCGAATCTGAGCCACGAGCAGGAAGGCATTCCTGGCAGGGCCGTAAAGGGCGAGTACGAGTCTGTGGACGCCTTCGGCAACCCGTACAAGGTGGAGTACGTTGCTGACGAACACGGATTCCGCATCCTCTAGTTGGTGACGACTTTAACGTCTGTTGAGGCTCCACTAACGACACCTGATGTTTCTTCACTGTTCATCGCCTGGTTGTGCCGCCGCGCCGCTCACCATTAAGGGCGCGGCTGGCGTCACCTTCTGCATCTCATCCTCTCCCTCTCTCCTCTGTACGACCCATGAACCCAATGGATCGCATTCTTTCTATCAATAAATCCATCTCAAGTGTAATGTCGTGTTTAATTCTCTAAGTTTCATAAGTGTTATTGGCCACATTATAATCATGAGGGATCGTTATACTTTGGCCAGACTGACTCCACTAATCAGTGCCACTAATCCTTGCACAAGAACATGAGAAAGTAAGGGAAGCTACAAGAAGCCATAAGACTCATAAATTCGTCTGCTCCCTGCTCGTATTGCTCCTTAATCACTCAGCACTAACAATCTGATTGCTGAGTCTACTCCATTAACTTTTCATTATATTATACTTGAAAAAAATTCTTTCGTATTATTATTTATTTCTTTTTCCAAGCCTGAACATGTTATTTCTTATTCCAGCTTGATAATAGATCCTGAAGTTTTATTTACATTAGCCTTATTGTATCCAATAAAGTGCCACACTTCCATCAGGTCACCTCTCATTCTGTAATGAATACAAATTAAAAATATTCAGTCTCCTTCCGTACGGAATAAGTACTCCTCATCATCTGTATTCTTAGTCATTTTCCTTCATATTGATTCTAATAGATCTATATTTTTCCAGTAATATGGGCACAAGAACTGTTCAGCATAGATGAGATTTAATCATTGGTAAATTTAACTTCAGCATAACTTCGAAACTTTTAGTTACGAAGCTCCAAAAAGAAATGTAAATATCCAGTTTGCTTTTATTTCTGGCCTTTGTGCATTGTTACGCATGTTAGAGTTATTTATAACTCGTAAATCTCTTTCTTTTTAGGTATTCTCCGAAGTCTCTTATTGTGTACATAGCGTACGTGAGATTCTCTCACGTACGCTAAGCATTTTACATCTGTTAATATCAAATTCCATAAATAGGAATGCAATAACAATCTTTCAGAAAAGAGATGAAACCTAAAAAAGACAAGAAAGTGAACCGTTAGCGTTGAGCTACAGACATGTCATCTTACTTTGGCTGTAGGTAAAATAGTGGAGTCATTAATTAGAGCGAACATTAGTGAACATTGAACAACCATAATCTGATGAATCAGTCACAGCGTAGCTTCATATTAGGGAAGCTTTGCTTTACGAGGCCATTGATAATCGAGATACGTTAGACCACTTATGATTCACCACTGTATAACTCGGAATTCGATATATATCTGGATTGTCGCCTCTATTATGCCATGCTATGTGAATTTTACTGTAGCGTAAATATATAAAAAAATGTAATTACGACGTCCTACACCAGGACTTTAGTAAAACGTTCGTAAAGGTACTTCATCAAAAGCTCTTGGGAATGGTTAGGGCGCACTGGATAGACAGGAAGACGTTAGGTTGTATAAGGTCGATGTTGGAAGACAAGTGATAAACAGCTGAAATTAAAACTTCTAAATAGGAGTGAGATCAAGTAAGTACTGTTCAGAGGGATGAGTTTTCAATTATTAATATTTTTTATATATCAATGAGCTAGCTAGCTAGTGGGATTAGTAGCAATGTTAGTGCATTTTCGAATGACAAGGAGATAAGTAGACGTGAATCAATTCGAATACTGATGCCATTGCTCTGCAAGTAGACTTGATCAAGATTGGACAAGACGGACAGATTGCAAATACAGTTTAACATTAACAAATATAAAGTACTCAGCGTAGGTAAAAGAAACCAGCGCCTGCCATCTTAGAACACACTCAGATTCACCTTCACTATTCGACAAATTTACGAACTGAAATAGGGAACAAAACTTAATGTGATTCTATTTAGGAAACGACGCCCTGGATAACAATGAGTGGCACATCAGCGCCACAAGCAGGAGGAAAGCAGTGAAGAAAAATGAAGTGTGATGTAGTGGCTGGTGCATCTAGTTATCCACGGGTCCAAGAGTCCCTTTCCATATTGGGGCTTGGACAGTCGACACAGTTCATCCAGGCGTCCATTCTTTTCCCAGACCAATAAATAGTTATTAAGGAAACTAGAGAAAGTGAACTGTCGATTCCTGGAGCTCCAAGTTGCCCTTTGTCCAGGAGTGAGTGATGTCACCCACCGCAGGCTTAAAGGACAATGAAACCGAGATGAGTGTTAAGGCCACGCACAGATGTGACGTATGTTCCACCTCTACCTCTTTGTTGGTTGTCTCCTACAAGGGTTGGCACCACTGGCACTTTTCTAGAATAACACTTTTAGAGAGGCCCATGCATGCCACCCCAGAAGATCAACGGTACAATGGGCGTCGAAAAGAAGTTTGAAGCACGTGGGTGTTCTTCAGCTTCTTGGTGACAGCCTCATAAATGGACAAATGCCTCCATGACTGAAACCACGGAGGTCACCACGCTGGAGCGCTGATCACTGGCCAGACACAGCTTTGAATGTTACCTACCTGCCCTTGTCAAGTCAAATTAGGTAACTATTTCAAATTAGAAATATTCAAAGTTATTGTCTTTATCTTACTAATTATAATTATTACGTTGTTCGTGTTATTACTATTATAATTATTGTGATGATAGTGGTAGAACCCGTTGAGTGCGCACTACTAGAGCGTCAGGTGCGTCAGTAGGTGCCTGTCAGCCTTCACAACGCGACCTTCTTCAATATTCACCCGCTTTATGAGAAGCAGCCCTCAATAATACGTATATTCCTGATCCCAGGACTTTTCACCTCGCCAGTGGTGTGTGTACATTTCTTGTCCTGATTAGCGGACTTCAGCCCAAGGCAAGCTGGGAACACTGCTGCTTGTACGGCTATTTAAGCCACCCCGGGACTCACGGTGGCATCAGACGTTGTCCTGCTTCTGTCACATCAATATGAGGATCCTGGTGAGTGGTGGCGGTGGCGGTAGTGGCGCCGGTTGTGATAATGATGATGAAGATAGTGGTGATGGTGGTGGTGTATAATATAATGTCGAGTGAGAAGGAGGCAGAGGAAGATGATGATGAGGAGGAGAGTATGGCAGCCACTAACTGTGTCGTCTTACAGAGCGTCATCCTGCTGGCCGTGGTGCTGTTCATGGGAGCGTTCGCCGCCCCTCCCGCTGCTCCCAAGAATGTCGTCATCGACCTGGACCAGAACACAATGAGTCACGAGCAGTACGGAGAGCCAGGCACAGCTGTGCACGGCAGGTACAAGGTTGAGAAACCCAATGGCGAATGGTACACTGTCGAGTACAGAGCTGACCACACCGGCTTCCACGTCCTCAACTAAGCACTGACGACAGCGACGTCTGCAGAGGTCCGCCCAACGGAAACATTCTGCATCATGACTTCTCCTTCTCTACTTTGAAAATTCCATAGACTCTATGAATCACTCTCTTTCCTAAATAAAACTATCTCAAGTTTTCTTACATGTTTCAATCCGCAAATTTGACAAGGGGCGGCGGTCAGTCTGAGTAGAAGGCAGCAGGAAGGTCAAGTGTCATAAGATGGCACTGGTGTTATGTGGAGGCCTTGCTGCTGCTGCTGTTCCTGTTGCCACGACGAGTCCCTACTGCTTGTGCTGCTGCTGCTACTGCTTCTGCCACTATTAGTGTCCTCATTTTGCATTAAGAGAACAGAAAAAGATGGAAGTTTTTGAAGTGTGGTGTTGGCGAAGTCTCTTGAACAGGTGTGGCAATCCATGGCCATCAACGTCTGTAGGGCCGCGGCAATTCGGTAAGATAAGGTGACGTAACGCACTGTGCATGTAGTACACGCTTGTGTGCATTCCATGAGGCAGGCGTGGAAGAAGGCAGGATGAAGAACACCAGGCCCAGGGCGGCAGGAGACAATCACTTCTGCATTGCTGCTAAGGAGCAATAGTATACCGTGCCCGCCACACAGGAGAGCGGGCACTGCCTCACTTTGCCAGGTTTTTTATCAAATCACACACTGGTAACGTGGGTTATTTTGATTTAAAGCAAATTATTCAAATCAACTGCTGGCTGAGTAGAGCGACCTCCTCCATACTATACCAAGGATTGCTGGCTTGTGGCCTCTTCACAGTTCATGTTAAAATTATATTACTTTGTATTGTAGTAGATTGTTGGTGATTTATTGTTATTTGATACACAATAATGCCAAATAGACAGTGGAAACAGTGTCTGTGGGAGGAGAGGAAACCCAGTGTAGCTGTCATTTCACAGAATTCCAAAAGCAAAGGATTTACGGCATAATACAGAAAATGAAAATAAATAAATAAATAAATAAATAAAAAATCCAACAAAGAAAATATCAAAAACAAATCGATTTTAATAAAAAAACTGATTTAAAGCAAATCAATCTTTTTATTTTTTAAACCATAATTTTTTCCAACCCTGCGTGTAACACGAACGGGGTGCAGGAGGAGGAGGAGGAGGAGGAGGAGGAGGAGGAGGAGGAGATAAAAAAGAACAGCAACAACAACTAAGGCTCTGCAGAGTTCATGGCACCCAAATGGATTGTTCAGTGTAGCTTTGTTGAGAAAAAAAAGTTAATAGGATTCATGTGGGTGTTCCTCAGTCACTAAGTCACAGGCTGAAACAATGATAATTTCCAGGAGGACTCGATCCGCGTCACTGAGACTACCACTACCCAGCCAGCCCCCATGACGAGCCACCGCAGCTGTGAATGGTACCAGTTTACCTTTGACAAGTCTGTTTATCTACTTCAGTTCATCAAAATATAAACTTCTTGTCATCACTTTAGTTATAATCATTATTTTGTTCCTGCTGTTACTGTTGTTGTTGTTGTTGATGATGTAATTATTGTTACTACTGTTGCTTTTGTTTTGGTTGTTTTTATTGTTATTGTTGTAGTTGTTACTGTTGTTACAGCTGTTGTAGTTTTTACTGTTGTTGGTTGCTGTTACTGTTATTCTTAATTTGTTTCTTGTTTTTACTGCTGCTGCTGCTGCTGCTGCTTTTACTATAGTTTGTGTTATCACTGAAATTGTTGTTATTGCGAGCCGTGGTGACAGTGGTGACTGAATACGAGTGTACTACAAGAAGGTTACGTGCGTCACTTAGTGCCGGTCAGCCTTCAATGTTCACCCGCTGGACCAGAAGCTACGCCCACTGCTACGCATATTCCTGACCTTAGCACTTTTCACCTCACCTGTAGTATGTAACCTTTCTTGTTTGGATTGTAGACTCCTACCCAAGGCAAGCCGCGAGCACCGCTGCTCGTGCGGCTATTTAAGCCACCCCGGGACTCACGGTGGCATCAGACGTTGTCCTGCTTCTGTCACACCAATATGAGGATCCTGGTGAGTGGTGGTGGTGGTGGTAGTGGTGCCTGATACAGTGTCTGATGACGATGATGACGATGATGATGATGAAGAGGAGGAGGAGAAGGAGGAGGAGAGTATGGCAGCCACTAACTGTGTGTCGTCTTACAGAGCGTCATCCTGCTGGCCGTGGTGCTGTTCATGGGAGCGTTCGCCGCCCCTCCCGCTGCTCCCAAGAATGTCGTCATCGACCTGGACCAGAACACAATGAGTCACGAGCAGTACGGAGAGCCAGGCAAAGCCGTTTACGGCATGTACAGAGCTGAGAAACCCAATGGCGAATGGTACACCGTCGAGTACAGAGCTGATGCTACCGGCTTCCACGTCCTCAACTAAGCACTGACAACAGCGACGCCTCCCGACCACCGGACAACGCGAACATTTCGCCGCATCATGACCTCTCCCTCTCTTCTTTATTAGTTCCATGAACTCCATGAATCACTCTCTTTCCTAAATAAAACCATCTGAAGTTTTCTTCTGTGTTTCAATTCGCAAGTCTAACAAGGGATGGAAGTCAGTCTGAGAAAGAGGTGGTAGAAAAGTCACGTGTCCTAAGGTGGCACTGATGCCACACAAATGTTCTGATTCTGTTGCTGCTCGTGTCCCAGCTGTCAGGACGATCCTATACTGCTGCTGCTGATGATGATGATGATGATGGCACGACAACGAAACCATCCAGCTGTTGCTGCTGCTATTATAGCGTCTCTATTTACATTAATGTCATGTAATGGGCAAGTAGTACACGCTTATGTGTGCTCACTGATGCATGAATGCAGGTGACCAGCGCCAGGACCAGGGCGGCAGGCAACGATCACTCCAGCAATGCTGCTTAGGAACGCTATCATACGTACAGTATTCACCAAAGAGGAAGTAAGAAGGCGCACTTCTTTGGGCTCTGCCTGATTTTCGATCAGACCAAACACTGGCAGAGGAGGAGGAGGAGGAGGAGGAGGAGGAGGAAGGGATCAAAAGAACAGTAACAACAACTAAGGCTTTGTAGAGTTCATGGTATCCAAATGGATTCTTCATTGCAGCTTTTGTTAAGAAAAAGTTAATAGAATACATGTGGACGTTCCTCGCCACTCGGTTAATCAGGACTGGATCCGGGTCACTGAAATTACCACCAACTGGCGCTCATGACGAGCCACCGCAGCTGTGAATGGTACCAGTTTTATCTTTGACAAGTCTGTTTATCTACTTCACTTTATCAATAAATCAAGAAGTCATTGTTTTATTGATTTTGTTGTAATCATTATCATTTTGTTATTGTTGTGGTTATTGGTCTTGTGGTTGTTATTTTTTGTTGATATTGTTTGTTGGCGTTGCTGGGGTTACTGACGTTTCTGTTGCTACTGTCTTTGTTTCTATTGTTACTATTCTTGTTGCCGTCGTTGTTGTTATTGTTACTGTTGTTGTTGTTGTTGTTATTGTTGTTGTTGTTGTTGTTGTTGTTGTTGTTGGTGGTGGTGGTGGTGGTGGTGGTGGTGGTGGTGGTGGTGGCGGTGGTGGCGGCGCAGACTACAGCGTGAACATCATGCTCGCGTTACGTGCGTCTCTGGTGGCCTGGTCTGCCTTCAGGCCGCGGCCTTGTTCAAGTGGTGGGGTTTTGTTGTGTGTTTATGTGTCCCGGCACCAGCGACCTCGAGCCAGTGATGAAAGCAAGTAATCTTACCCTGCTGCTGCTGCTGCTGCTGCTGCTGCTGCTGCTGCTGCTGTTGTGTGCATGTATGTGCTGGCGTACTTCGACTAGGATGGACCTGTACTTACTCACCACACGCAAGACCAAAAGAAAATATGGCAACCCGCAAGAAACCATCAGGCCTACACGTGGCAGCCCCTATTTGAAATATGTTAATCTATTACCATCATGAATTTGTCTAATTTTCTTTTATAGGTACTTAGAGACCCAACAATGAACACATTCCTTTCATGTACTATCATTTGTTCCTTGTTTTAACTTATAAATACAAAGGATACAAATACAAAGGAAAGCCAAGCAGCAGCAGACCTTTTGGTCCTTTCAAGGCTGCTTGGTTACTACTGCTAACTATCTACAGGGAAGAGAGACAGGACAGTACAGGAGAAGGCTCCTCCCCACCCACCACTCCCTCCAGCTTTCGCTGGCATGGAAAATAGTTTGGAAAAGTACCATGCAGTATGAAAAAACTGGCATGGAATTTTCACAGGAAAGGATGAAAGGAAATTTTGCTATTCACCCTACAATGGTGAACTCTACATGTCTATCTGAAAAAGAAAAGAGACACAGAAACCATGACATTAATAGGATACTTGATTATTAATTTTGACACACACACACACACACACACACACACACACACACTAAACAGACAGTTCATTAATGACCTCATCATACACTGTAATACTGAATACATTTTCTCCTTTTTACCAAATACAAATTCAAATCAGGAATCAAACTAAAGAATCTTTAAACATAATAGTCATTTTGTAATAAAAAGAAAAACACACGAATACAAAATATCAGTTCGTACAAATACCAAAACAAAAGAGAGAAAGACAGACAGACAAACAGACACATAGCTTAAATCAAACGTAACAAGTCAGTGATCAATATTATAAGTACAATTGTATTTTGAACGTACTCAGACATTACTAAACTACCAACTTCATAAACGACCTCTTCATGCATGAACCTTTTAGGAAATAGATTTTTCTATTTGCGAGATATTAAGTGTCGGGTATGTTTTGTGTAAAAGTATAACTGTGCTGCCTTTGTTTGTTCCTTCCCCACTCACACACACACACACACACACACACACACACACACACACACACACACACACACACTCCTCTAACGGGATGTGTCTGGCGCCTCCACCGGTGGGTGATGGCGCCACATAGGAATCATGTGAATAAAAACGGAGGAGTTTGTTTATAGTTTACTGCATTGTACAGACACAGCGCAGAGAAAAGCCTGGAATGATTTGTCTGTAAGCCGCACGCACACGCACACACACACACACACACACACACACAGTGGAACAGATAAATCAATAAATATGTTTACTAATTACAGATTACAAAATAAACAAAGCAAATATCATAAGCATTGAAAAAAAAAAAAATCCCCACCAAGTAATACATTAATTGTAGACCACAAAATAATTTACCATTACAAAAACTGTATTTCATTACAGCAAAAAGCTCCCCAAACTTATGAAAAATACAAAACTAAACGAAACCCAGTCTTCTTAATTTGGCATATTACACTGTTTTCTATTCATTAAAACCATTTATTTATATACCTTAAGGACATAGGAATCACATTACACGTATCATTATCAGTATGCACACACACACATACACAAACACACACAGGTGATTCAAGTGGCTTGCACTTCCCGGGTGGTGTGCACATTTTTTGTCCTGATTAGCGGACACCAGCCCAAGGCAAGCCGCGAGCACCGCTGCTCGTGCGGCTATTTAAGCCACCCCGGGACTCACGGTGGCATCAGACGTTGTCCTGCTTCTGTCACACCAATATGAGGATCCTGGTGAGTGGTGGTGGTGGTGGTAGTGGTGCCTGATACAGTGTCTGATGACGATGATGACGATGAAGAGGAGGAGGAGAAGGAGGAGGAGAGTATGGCAGCCACTAACTGTGTGTCGTCTTACAGAGCGTCATCCTGCTGGCCGTGGTGCTGTTCATGGGAGCGTTCGCCGCCCCTCCCGCTGCTCCCAAGAATGTCGTCATCGACCTGGACCAGAACACAATGAGTCACGAGCAGTACGGAGAGCCAGGCAAAGCCGTTTACGGCATGTACAGAGCTGAGAAACCCAATGGCGAATGGTACACCGTCGAGTACAGAGCTGATGCTACCGGCTTCCACGTCCTCAACTAAGCACTGACATCAGCGACGCCTCCCGACCACCGGACAACGCGAACACTAATGGTGGCACCAATCTCGAATCACCTTTCCAGGGCGTGGTTGGAGCCACCTCATGTATCATGACCTCCCTTTCTCCTCTGACAGTTCTAAGAACTCCATAAATCATTGTCTTTCATAAATAAAACTATCTAAAGTTTTCTTCCGTATTTTAATCCGCAAGTTTGACTCGGAGCGGTGGTCAATCTGAGTAGCAGGCAGCAGGAAGGCCATGCTGGTGCCACGCAAAGATCTTACTGCTGCTGCTGCTGCTGCTACTGCTGGTAGTGATGCTGCTTCTACTGGTGCTCCTATTCCTACGACGAGGTCTAGCTGCTGCTGCTGTTGTTGTTGTTGTTGGTGGTAGTGGTTGTAATACGAGGTGGTAGATACCAGGAGGAAGAGGAATAGGAAAAAACAGAAAGGAGAACCAAACAGCAACAGACGTTTATGTTCTTGCAGCGCTGTTTTTAACCACTATTACTGCTGCTGCTCGTACCAATAGGGCAGAGAGAAATAGGGCAGTAAAGCAGAAGGTTTAATCCTACCTACCACTCCCTACAGCTTAGGTTGGTATGGAAATTAACAGGAAAATTATCATGCAATATGGAAAAACTGACAAGGAATTTCTATAAGAAAGGACAGTCACAAATGCTGCATCCTTTAAAACTTTCGAACAATTCAATTAAGCGTCCTCTCATCCTGCGTATTGTGAAGCTAAGTTCTTTCTAGTGAGTTACATTCTTTCAGTCGTTAATCATGTGATATAATACACAATCCAAAAATAATTTTAGTAATTTTACGCTGTGTATTTTCTGTTACTCAACGTCTATTTCATAATACAGTGGTTCGAACCAAATATTTTTAGATGTGTTTTACAAGGCAAGTATAAGTTTTTTTTTTTCTGAATCTAATGAATTCACTTAATTCATCTACTGACTTTGTTTCTGCGCAGTGATGAGTCAGTTTTAATTTTTGACAGTACAACACTGAGATCTTTTCTTTTCATTACTTAATAGTGGCATACCATTGGTTCGTATCTCATTTGTACATTATTGCTCTCTATATAGTGAACTTTACACTTTTCTTTAATGAACTGCATTGGCATATTGTATCCAGCTTGTTAGCTTATTGATATCACACTGTAGTTCTTGTCACTGTGATGTTGACGTTACTTTTCTTATTTTGGTGTTATCTGGGAATTTATTTATTTTACAATTGGATCCTTACCAATATCGTTAATATATATCATAAAAATACTAGCCATAATACAAAACCTTCAGGAAAACCACCACTTACATTATGCTAATGCGATTCTTTTAAATTTATATCATGTTATTCTACAACTGAGAGTCAATTTACCAACCTTTTCAGATGTTTTCCGGCTATAGCGAGCTTCTGCTTTATCGATGAATCTCTTATGGGAAACAACATCAAAAGCTTCCTGGAACTCTAGGTAAATAATATCAACTGCTTCTGTGTCGTCATTCAATTCAAATACTTCATAAAAGAAATATAATGAGGTTGTCAAGCAAGAATATTAGTTTCTTAAACCATATTTTTTGGAGGAGGAGGAGGAGGAGGAGGAGGAGGAGGAGGAGGAGGAGGAGGAGGAGGAGGAGGAGGAGGAGGAGGAGGAGGAGTGAATGGCAAAACAAAAGAGGTAACAATGACTTTTAGATACAAAGGAGAAGGAGATGGAGGAGGAAAAGAGAAAGAGATAAAAAGAAGGGGAGCAACAACAAT
Source organism: Callinectes sapidus (assembly GCA_020233015.1). Classification (NCBI taxonomy): domain Eukaryota; kingdom Metazoa; phylum Arthropoda; class Malacostraca; order Decapoda; family Portunidae; genus Callinectes; species Callinectes sapidus. Next base: position 11,421,230 of record CM035200.1, on the reverse strand, counting down.
ATCCGGAGGCGGGGGGGGGGGGGGGAAGAGGGGAGTAAGGGGAGAAGGATACAGAGGGTGCTTTTTGTATCGGCCATGAATTATTATTGTCATTCACTTGTTTACCTCCTCCTCCTCCTTCTTCTTCTTCTCCTCCATTGTTCTTCTTTCTATATTGCCATGTCAAATTTCCCTTACTCTTCATTTTTTCCTCCTCTTCTCCTCTTTCTTATCTTTTATCACCTCCACACTGGTTCTTCTCAACATTTCATTCTTAACATTCTATCCTTGTTCATAACGTTTCCCTTACTTTTCACTTTTCCTCTTCTTCTCTTTCCCATCTTTTTTAATCTCCTTTACCACCGTTCATCTTAACATTTCACTTTTGTTCTTCTTAATATTTCCTTTACTCTTCGCTTTTTCCTCTTCTCCTCTATCGTATTTTTCATCTCTTCCTGCTCCATTCTTATTCTTAACATTTATTTGCTTCCTTTTCCTTTCGTTATAACCACTTTCTCTTTCTCTCCAGTTTTTATCCGTCGAGTCCTCCCCCCCCTGTCTTCCTCCTACTCCCTCCTCCCGGCCAATTAACCACATTCTCAGTCAGGAAGCTCGTCTGGGCGGTAACTTGCAGAATGTGCTGTGTTTTTTCTTTCCTTGTTTTATCAGTTTTGTTTTGATTCTGTGTTTCTAATTGTGTTAACATATTTTCCTTTATTCCTTTTTATCTCTAATTTTCTCCTTTTTAATCATCATTATAAGCAACTGGATTTATTGATTCTTTAACTGCCAAGAGACCAGACATCATGCCATTGTAATTGAATAGTTGGCCAAACATGTAGGCATTCAGTTCCCTTACGATGCTACACAATAACATCACGTACTGGGGAGGAGTCACATGTAATCCACACAAAAACCCATTTCAATGGTGAAGATTCGCCTCATTCCCGACGCTGCGAGCTTCTCCAATCCTGTGTGTATATATATATTGCTGTGTGTATATTTTGTATATGTATCTCGATCTCACATAGGGTAGTAGAGGATAAAGATGTTGCCAATGTATACTCCCTACATGTTATAACGCGTAAAGGGGACAAGGCGAGGAAGCTGAGAGCACTTTTTATTATATCCTACGAACAGAGAGAAAATTCTGTACACAGATATTGCATATAAAGAAGAAAGCTTCCAACACAGTTATTCTTCTTCATCAACATAGCTCAACGTCATCTTACACAATCAGCTTGTGATGATAGTTTTCATGAAGGCGTTGAGAAATCATTAGTCACGCATCGGTTATTACTGCATATTTCTTTTCTTTTGTGTCTTCCACCGGACTACAATCATTAAGACTTCTTCATATCTTTAGTAACGCACAGAGTGACTGGCATTTTGTCGGACGCTGTCTCGCCTCTGTGGACGAAGAAAAATAAGTCGAAAAAATAAACAGATAGGTGTTTGATCCAAGGACCTCAACACTTATTAATATCCAAGCAGTACCTTTGTTATTTACTAATATATGCAGTGTTTTCTTGTACATTTTTTTACTTCGTCAGTTAGTTTAGTGGCGCCTTGCCTCTGGCAGTAAAATAAATAAATAGGTGTTGGTTCAAGGAACTTGACACTTATTATTTAGTAATAAACAAATTTACAAATAGTTTTCTTATCGCTCTTTATTTTTTGTCGAGTCCAGAGTTGGTTATCCTTTGTCTTAAACCGATACCAATGAACAGAAAAGAAAAGAAATAATAAAGAAAAACCCTTCCCCCACCACAACCTCCCCCAAAATTAAAAAAAAGAAACAAGAAAGAATATAAGATAACAAGAATAAAAGTAGGTAAGAAAATTGAATGAATAAATGATGGGGGTAAGAATATGAATATGAAGGCAAATACGAAACAAACACCTGTACGGCTCAGGAAAAAGAAAAAAAAACATAAAAACATACAAAAAGTACATAGAAGGTTGATTACTCATTACCTTTCTTATTTAATTATTTACACAGAGTTTCCTTATAGTTGTTCCTCACCAGTCAACACAGTGCTTGCCTCAAAGTAAAACAATAAATAGATGGATACAAAGACTCCTACACTGTAAAATAACACAAAATACCTTTCATTGATTACAAATACGCTTTTATACTGACTACCAACCAGTCTAATGTTCTCTTGCCTCTATGGCCTAAGAAAAAAATAAGTAACAAAATGAATATGTAAGTGGCTGATACAAAGGCCTTCACACTTATTAATACCCAACCAGTACCTTTGTTATTTACTAATATGTGCTGCTTTTTATTCCTTTTTTTTCTCTTGTCAGTCACCAACAGCAGGGCAAGGCCTCCCCTCCTCCCTCAGTAGCTAAAAGGCGTCTGTTACCTCGCCGCGCCAGTTCAAGGTGACTCGTAATGTTGTAAAGCCAAACTTGTACTATTTGTTAAGTACTTGAATTATACAATAGGTAGGTATTAGCACCGAGAATAGCCGCGTCCACCTGAATACCTTGAAATTCCATCCTCACATTATGCAGAGGACAGACTGAATTTTTTAGTATTACCATTGTTGTTGCTATCATTATTATTATTATTATTATTATTATTATTATTATTATTATTATTATTATTATCACTAATATTGGTATTGTGGTAGTAGTAGTAGTAGTAGTAGTAGTAGTAGTAGTAGTAGTAGTAGTAGTAGTAGTAGTAGTAGTAGTAGTAGTAGCAGTAGCAAAAGTAGTGTTCTGATTGATATTATTACTCCTGCTATTAGTACTGCTGTTATTGTTGTTGTTGTTGGTGGTGGTGGTGGTACTACTACTACTACTACTACTACTACTACTACAACTACTACTACTACTTCTTCTGTTACTACTTATACAGACGTAACCTAACCTAATCTTCCCATCAAACTGCATTTCCCTACAACACGTGCGGCAGGTAAAGGTGAGTGCTGGAGCCTACGATGGTTACGTCACGCACTTTGTGTTACCAACTGCCCTCTTAACTCATTGTCCTTCCCCATTCCTCCTCTTCTCTTCTCCTTCCCCATTCTTCACCTTCTCTCCATCTCTTTCTTTCTCCTTCCCGCCCTCAGTATACAGTGTAGAAGCTTACCTTGACTGTTCGTGTGTGTGTGTGTGTGTGTGTGTGTGTGTGTGTGTGTGTGTGTGTGTGTGTGTGTGTGTGTGTGTGTGTCTGTGTGTGTGTATTAGGAGCTCTATATTTAGTTCTATGTAGTAAACGACGCACATGAGGATGACCTTCTCTCTCTCTCTCTCTCTCTGTGTGTGTGTGTGTGTGTGTGTGTGTTACAGTAATGACCTGTTACAGTTTGTTGATATTTTGAAAGCTTTTTCTCAGATGTCGCTAATGTGTGTGTGTGTGTGTGTGTGTGTGTGTGTGTGTGTGTGTGTGTGTGTGTGTGTGTGTGTGTGTGTGTGTGTGTGTGTGCGTGTACGTGCAGGTTTGCGAGGTTTGATATTTCCGTTCTCACAGTGATCACGATGCAGTTTACTGAGAGAGAGAGAGAGAGAGAGAGAGAGAGAGAGAGAGAGAGAGAGAGAGAGAGAGAGAGAGAGAGAGAGAGAGAGAGAGAGAGAGAGAGAGAGAGAGCCGGCCACCGTTATCTCCATTAAGGAAAGACTGAATGAAGGTCGGGAAGGTAAAGGCAAGCCTGGACTACACCTGCCCATTACATCCACACTAAATGGCAAGGATTAGTTAGACATGACCTCCACCTCACCGTCTAGGGAAGTATTATTAACTCCACTCCACATCCTCCACTCATACATTTCCTATTACTATATGTTTCCCAACTCAATCCAGAATTCAACCCGCCCCCCCCCCCCCCTCTATCTCTCTCTTTCCTTCCTTCATCTTCCTGTCCTGTCTCTCCCTCCTTATCCGTCACGTCCTCCCTGTCTTGGTGTCCCGGGAGCCGCGGCCTCGCAGCTTAGGACAACGGTACAAGCAAACCCGTCCCGTGTCCCAAGGCCGAGATGTAGGCGGGGCGGGGCGTGGCGGGACGGGGTGAGGTGAAGTGAGGTGAGCCGGCAAAAAGTGAGAGTGGAAGACAGTCCGATGTAGTTGTTGTTGTTATTAATGGTTGTGGTTATTACAGTGGTCATGGTGGCATCGCCATTCGTGTGTGTGTGTGTGTGTGTGTGTGTGTGTGTGTGTGTGTGTGTGTGTGTGTGTGTGTGTGTGTGTGTGTGTGTGGTGCGGTTTGATGTAAAATAGAGTGGGGGTCTGGCGAGTGTGGACGTGGAGCCCCTCGCAGCACGTGAAGAGCCTCATGACGCAGTGGCACTAACTCGGCGAGAGGATGAGTGTACTTGAGGAGGAAGAAAAGGCGCAGATACTCAGAGTGGGCACCTGTCAAGAGGTCTTGTCTGAATATCAATGTCAGCGTCACCTTTGCACCGGACGCCACCCTACTGACGAGACGTCGCGCGGTTGGCGGGCAAACTTGGCTTCTTTTTGCACGCTCAATATTGACCAGTCCCAATGTCACGCGGGCAAGCGGTGCTCAAGGCCAGCTCAGCAGACCGCCGCGCGCCCCGCTATATAAGCCAGGCCGGGACTCACGGTGGCATCAGACGTTGTCCTGCATCTGACACACACACACACACCAACATGAAGGTCCTGGTGAGTACTGGTGCTGGTGCTGATGGCTGATACAGTGTCTGGTGAGGAGAAAGAAGGGTGGGCAGCCACTAACTGTGCCGTCTTACAGAGCGTCATCCTGCTGGCCGTGGTGCTGTTCCTGGGTATGGTCGCCGCCCGTCCCAATGAGGTCCTGGACTTCGAAAATGATATGACGAGCCACGAGCAGTACGGCGTGCCCGGCACTGCCGTGCACGGCGAGTACGAGGCAAAGGACGCCTTCGGCAACTGGTACAAGGTCAAGTACATCGCTGACGCAGGTGGTTTCCGTGTCGTATCGTAGACAGTGAGGACACCAACGCCTGCTGAGGCAGCCCAACGCGACTCGTAAAGCAGGCCTCCGCCAACAACACCGGCGGCACCGACCTCATGTTTACCTTTCCTGCTCATCTCTTACTCCTTCTTTCTATATATGTAATTATTCTTGAAAAATAAAATTCTACGTACATTTTCTCGTATTCTTATCTCGTCTTAAACACGATGACGGTGGTGTCTGAGTCACTTGTAGGTAGCCCATATCTTGTATGGCTAGATTACGTAGAGTGAATCATAAATAGAAGCTGGAAAGAGACAGAGAATACAAGTCATTAGAAATTGAATACAAAAGTGTCATTGTGTCCATAAATTTCTAGCACCTTAGGAGGGATGCGTCTTTGGCGATGGAGGAGCAGAAATTCAATGTATGGTTTTGACAAGTGACGGGAAAGAGAATGACGTACAGAGGCATTTGTTTTAGTTTTTCTATTATTCATTCTTATCCACTTATACTGATAACTCTGGCCTGTATTCTTTGACTTTATCATCCAGAGAGTCTTTACATCAGTAATTTAAGAAAAATACAAAGGGTCACCACACGACACCGAACATTTTATCTTCCTCAAATTTCAGTATGATTACAACAAAGTTTGTGTTATTCAGTGCTTCAGAGCCTAATCTCTCCAGTTATCTCTTTGGCATAATCTTCCAGAGAATTATCCATTGTTTATGATGACACAACATTTTCCTTCCTCTGCACAAAACATTATTTTGGTCTCTTGTGTGGTCTCTGGCAGTTTGGTTCTCCTTTACCCTTGCCTTCTGTTCCCAGATGTCTCGTTCATCCTTATATGGAGTATGTCTCAACTTTTTCATTTATATATCTATTTTGTTTGCTCATTTATTAATTAATTTGTATTATTTTGCTTTGTTTTATTTCATTCATTTATCTATATTTATTTATTTATCAATTATTATTATTTTTTTTCTTTTTTTTGTCAAGGTAATGACAAACTATTCCGCCTCAACGACTTTCTCATCTGACTGGCTCTTCTTCACCCTTCACTTCACCATATCTCTTGCTATATACAACAATTATTTTCAAACTGACTGCTCTTCTTGATAATTGTATATATTCCTTTCCTCTCTCCTCGCTATAAAAGACTGAATCTATATTCGCCTTTCCTACGACTTATTATTATTTTTTTTAACTGAATTAGCTCTCTCTTCTTTGGCATTTACTTTTATGGAAATCGGTCTTTTTTCCTGAATTTGTTTTTCGCCAGGTCTTCCTCTCATAGGCTTGTAATTGAGTGATTTCACAAATGCAAACAAGGGATAGGAGGTGAGTAGTAAAGGTAAACATGAGATCGGCGCCGCCAGTGTTACTGGCAGAGACCTGCGTTATGAGCCGCATCATGCAGCCAGCCTCAGCAGGCGTCGCTGCCCAAAGAAGTAAAAATTATGACAAATGCGTCGATGCGTCATTTTCTTTCCTCTATTCCCTGTCACTTGCTAAATTTCTACCATGAATTTCTGCTCCTCTATCACCAGGGACGCATCTCTCGGAAGGAGCTTCGAATCTCTGGCTAAGGTCACGCTTTTGTGTTTCATTTCTAACAATTTACGTTCTCTATTTCTCTCCAGCTGTTATCCACGACTCACTCTCTAACTAACCTAGTCTAACCAAACAGGAAACGAGCTACCCACAGGTTGCTCAGACACCACAGTTACAACATTTAAGATCCGATAAAAATATGGGAAAATGTAAGTAGAATTTTATTTTTCAAGAATAATTACAAAAAAAAAAAAGCAAAGAAAAGAGAGTAAGAGGCGAGCAGGAAAGGTAAACATAAGGCTGGCGCCGCCGGTGTTGTTGGCGGAGGCCTGCGTTACGAGTCGCGTCGGGCTGCCTCAGCAGGCGTCGCTATCGTCACCGTCTAGAGGGTACGGAAGCCAAGGTGGTCAGCGATGTACTTGATCTCCACTGAGTTGCCGTGGGCGTCAACAGTCTCATACTCGCCGTGCACGGACGAGCCGGGCACGCCGTACTGTTCGTGCTCAGCATATTGATTGTCGATGTCGAAGACCTCATTGGGACGGGCGGCGACCATACCCAGGAACAGCACCACGGCCAGCAGGATGACGCTCTGTAAGACGGCACAGTTAGTGGCTGCCCACCCTTCCATCTCCTCACCGGACACTGTATCAGCCATCAGCACCAGCACCAGCACTCACCAGGACCTTCATGTTGGTGTGTGTGTCAGATGCAGGACAACGTCTGATGCCACCGTGAGTCCCGCCCTGGCTTATATAGCGGGGCGGGCGGCGGTCTGCTGAGCTGGCCTTGAGCACCCAATACCCTCGTGACATTTAGAGTGGGTGATCTCAACCATGAAATAGGAGGTAAGTGACGGAAAGAAGAGGATGCACCAATAGTTGTATCAGAACAATGTGTTTCTTTTTTACCGTCCTGTTGGTGATGTAATCTCTCTATATTTGTCATTCTGTTTTGGATATTTTTTGCTTCTAACTCCCTTTAACTACCTTTATTTATAACCATTCTCACAGTATTATATTAGTTCGTCAACGTTCTTCTTAAATTTGTTAAATGGTTTCTCAGGGCTCTGACATGACACCCAGTCTCTTTCTGTAACTCATCTATGATCTTTAAAGAAAACTCATTGTTCTATTGATTCATACACTTCTAATTTTTCCTCTTAAATTTATTACTAAGGAAGAGAAAACATAGTATTGTTCGATGCCTTAGTCAACAAACACCATACATTAATCAACTCGACACAACCTTACTTATAACTAACCTCTTTTCTACAATGAAAGTGGTCCTTTTCTAGACTGATCATTAGCGGCGCTTTACTATTTATACAAAGATTTGATAAAACAAAACCTCACATCTTGTTTCTCATTGAAATGGCTTTCATGAAGCAAGGTCTTCTAAGTAACCTCTCCCTATTTTTCTCACTTTCCCCCACTCTTGCCCAGGTATCAACTCTGTACAGGAGCTTCACACACATGTATAATGCTACCACTCTTACTGTTCTCTCAAACAAAATGGAATCAAAAACATTTGGTCTTATGAACGCCTCTCCTTTAACTTACTGTCAGGTTCCCGTCCTCTCCGCAAGGCCACATCTCTTTTGCGCTATTGCCCTTCTGATCCTGCCAAGTCCATGCCTCTTCAAAATCGTCCTCTCTGTACAGGATTTTCTACTTCACTTGTCCCTGGTCTATTCACTTCCATAAAACAATATACTCATTCCTTCATTCCTTTTACTGGTTAAACTTTGGAACAATTTGCCTTCTGTTTTACTTTGCATTAAAGACAAACTCTTTCAAGGGGAATCTTTAAAATATATTGTAACGCCATTTTGGCCTTTTGATGTGCTCTGCTCTTAGGAATGGGAGCGTTTATATATATATATATATATATATATATATATATATATATATATATATATATATATATATATATATATATATATATATATATATATATAATATATGTA
>CM035200.1:11344941-11349086 GCA_020233015.1 Callinectes sapidus | reverse complement strand
TGTGAGGAGTGTGTGTGTGTGTGTGTGTGTGTGTGTGTGTGTGTGTGTGTGTGTGTGTGTGGAAGACGGGCGGCCCAGCGACTTATGCATGAAGTATTGTAGAGGAACGTGTGTGTGTGTGTGTGTGTGTGTGTGTGTCCAAGTGTAAGGTGTATATACGGGAAGCAGCTCTGGGTGTAGGTATAAGGAAGGCGTATTCTTGTATTTTTTGGGTTTCTATTTAGTGTATTATTGTATCGCATTTTATTCTTCATATTCATTATTGTCATTATCACTTTCATTTTCTACCTGGCAGGAATCTGGGACAATTTTGATCTACTAGGACAAATGCTACCTGTAATAACTCACTAATCTACCTGTATGTATGTATTTGATCTTTACTTGTAATTTACCTTTTCTCATACCCGTGTCACGTTATCAGGAATCCACACACACACTTCTCGTTCAGTCTCCTAATGTTGTGCCCTTCTTGTTTATTTTATATATATTATGTGTATCATGTTTGTATGTATATATATTTTTCTCTTTCTCTCCATTTTTTCCGTCTTTAATTTTATCTTTTTAATCAGGTATATATTAATTAAAGTTGTTGTTTTGTCGGAGATGTTTGTCGATGGGTCGAAAGGTTATGTTATGTTATTTCTCTCTCTCTCTCTCTCTCTCTCTCTCTCTCTCTCTCTCTCTCTCTCTCTCTCTCTCTCTCTCTCTCTCTCTCTCTCTCTCTCTCTGTAAGCTTCTTAAGGGTCTTTGTAACACTAGACAAGTAATGTAAGACGATGTATAATAATAAATTTGGTAACACATTGGAACTCTTGCCTTTACCCTTCTCCTCCCATCTCTCTCTCTCTCTCTCTCTCTCTCTCTCTCTCTCTCTCTCTCTCTCTCTCTAGCCATGAAAATTGAATAACTGAGCCCTTTTCTCCACGCCAGTACCGTATGCAAATAAGTCCCGCCGCAGCGCCACACTACTTATGGCGCCCGTAAACACTTCCCCCACACCGCTTTAATGCTCGACAGGAACAAGAAATCGTTTAATTCACACAGAGGCTCCTGCTGTTGCCGCTGCCGCCATGACGCCACGCATTCACGCCCACGGGGACTGGCTGGGCTCCGCTTGCCGCCCCGCGCTGAGTTATGCTCCTTGCGCGTCACGGCGGCGGATCGGGTGCGCAGGAAGAACAAGGGCAATTATTTTCATGATATACTCGGAAGGGAAAGAACAGGTTGTCTTGGTTTAGAAAAAGGGAGAAAAAAAAAAAGGATAATAAATTGCCGCCAAATGCAGACTCAGGCTTCCCCACTGTCTCTCCCTCTCTTGCTCTCTCTCTCGTTCTCTCTTTTCGTGCGGTCTTGAACAGAAACACGTGTGCGCAGAATGCCATTAGTCACCGCTGCCTTCCTGACCGCTCGTACATCAGGGATTAAAACGCCGCCGATCAGACGCAGATTTAGTGATGGAGGTGTCGAGGGGATACACACACAACTCGCGCTCATAACTCCCTCTGATGCTTCAATTAGCGGCGGCGCGAGGTGTCAGGGGTGTGAGTGGTGGCAGGGATACAAGCTGCGAGGATAAAGACCATCAGTGTATTCAGAAATATTTGGGGCTCCGTCTTTCTTGGATTTAATAGGCTTTTTTTGTAAGTTAGACAGGTTTTTAAGAGAATTTCTATGATTATGGTGACAGGTGGGATACACGCAGAACAGACACCAGGAACCATACTCTGACACACTTCCACGCCACACTTGCACTCCTTTTAATAGGTTTTAGTTGAAGTCATACAGGTTTCCGAGGGTATTGCTTACAGTTATAGTGAAAGATCAACATTTTTGTTTTGTTTTTTCGTTATTTACGGGAAAAATACTCTTGACACTACTTCCAATTGGCCTCAGGATAGATGAAGTTAGGCTATTTTCCCGGTTCAAGTAACATTAATATCATTTCTACTTTGTTAACAGGAAAAACACTCTTGAGAACCCGACTAATTATCTCTTTGAAAGCAGTCGTGGTGATTGAATGAATGATTACAAAGGGAGGAAGGGCGCTGCAACATTGTGGTCATATGGCGCCGGGAAAAGAGTCCACGGAACTAACGGGCATCAAACCCTCCAGAGACAGATGAGGCTTTAGAGGTTGCACCGTCGACCACGCTTCACGCCCCGCCACCGTAGCAAGGCGACTCCCCCACGGCACGCCATTCGTGATGAAGTTGCTTGTTTTTTCTTTCTTTTTATAGTTCTAGTGACAGATTAACAAGATTTCTACATTATCAAGAGGAGAAACAGTTTGGAGAACCCGGCTAATCGTCTATGTGGCCTTTGAAAACAGTCGTGGTGAGCGAGCCAAGCGTTTGAGAATAGAAGCCAGATGGGGGTTCATTAATCATAAGCAACACTACACGCACTTAAACTATTCATTCATCCAGACTGAGATGCAAAACACTACTTGGCGCTTGACGACCAGATTACTTTTATGGCATTGTAACAGCGCCAAGGAGAAAGATGTTAACTCTGCCTGATAATGACAGTGTGTTAGCCCCATGAAAAGAGCTTGCAGGAGATAAGACGAAGGAAGATGAAGGGAAAGATAGTGAGGGAGGAGGCACGGGTGTTTACTGGCAGTGGAAGAAGAGAACAAGAACAACGATAGTCATAACTCGTGAAAAGAGTCTGGAGAAGCTAAGAGGAAGAAAGATGGAGGGAAAGATAGTGAAGGAGGAGGCACAAATGATGACTGGCAGCAGAAGACAACAACAACAACAACAACAACAACAACAGCAACAACAACAACAACAACAACAACAACAACAACAACAGGAAAAAGAACATCAGGAAGCTTAAGAGGAGGCCAGAAACGAAATTAAATGCCCTATGAAAGATCTTAACTACCCCATCTATTCTTTTCTGTCAATTGATACTTCTGATATTGTAACCAAGACATATTTAATCATGAGCCGTAACTGTAAGCAGATGAACAACCCTCTCCCCTCCTATTCCCTCCTCATCCCCATAACCTTTACTCTCACCATGTCTATCCCTATTAAAACAAAAAATAAGTAGAGGGTTTAGTGCTTCAATTCATCAGTGGGCAGCGGTTCGAATCCCCGACGCTTCTGTAAACACCCGTGTAAACTTGAATCTTCCCAGCATTTGAATAGCCCGCCAGACGAGGTTTTCCTTCCTTCCTTGCCTCAGCTGCGCAGTGCCTCCGCCTCGCTGCTGGTGACGCGACGTGGATACCCAGCGGCTTGCAGGGTTTCAAGGTTCGCGTGTTCTTCTGCAGGTAATTCAAGATTGGAGTGACGTGTGTATGTGTAAGGTTCTGTTGCTGTATGCCCGTGTCTCTTGTGTCTTTCTATGTGTCTGTGTCTCCTTATGTGTGTGTATGTTTCGTGTGTCTGTGTGTCTTGTGTTTGTGTTCCTTCGTGTGTGTGTGTGTGTGTGTGTGTGTGTGTTCTTCGTATGTCTGTGAATGAGGCTTGGCAATACCACTCATTGCGGCCCAACGATACACACAAACGAAGGTGGTGGTGTGGCATTGTGGTGCTGAGGGGCTTGTGTGTTGGTGTCTGCTGCTATTGTGGCGTTATGGCGTTTGGTTCTAATCCCCATGAACACCCGTCTCACCCCACGCTTTTCGCCTCTCCCAACATCCTTTGCCGCTCACCATGCCGCTTCCCCGCGCCTCGCTCCCACTCCCCGCCTCTTGTCCCCCTTCCCAACGCCTCCCCCCTATTCCATCCTACTCCTCACCCGCACTACATGCCACCCCGCTCCCACCTCCCATCACCACACGACGTAGTTCATGCAAGGAGGAGGGGGAGGGGGAGGGGGAGGAAAAGCCGAAGGAATTACACGCGTGCTCAAATCTTGTTGGTCCACATTATTCCACTTACCTCCATCTTCCCTCCCTCCCTCTACCTACCCTAACCACCCTACTTCTCTGTTATAACCATCCTAATTAGTTTTGTCTCAGTATTTTTTTAACCATTTTTTACTTGTTTCTCTGCTTTTCGCTCATTCTCACTTTCCTATGATCTTTGTTTCCTTCTCGTGAACAGTGATTCATAAGAAGGGTTGTTGAAAGTTCGAGTAGGATAACCAGACAGTAACTGATCATTATATATCTCCGGTGATTGTTAGGG
>CM035200.1:11327441-11342441 GCA_020233015.1 Callinectes sapidus | reverse complement strand
AAAGGTTTATCAGGGTCAGAAAGGAACAGGACAAAGTATAACAAGAGCAGGGTAGGGTAAAAGGGCAGGGTATGGCAGGGTCAGGAGGGGAGGAAAGGGTCGCCACAGCAAGGAAGGCCGAGATTGCTTCGTCACCTGAGATAAGAGCTGCGCGTCGCTGTAAACTTTCCACTCCTTAGGGAAAACAAGAGAGTGTCGGGGTGGTGATGTAGTTCCCACTGAGGCGCATCACTGCCAGGCTCCTCACACACACACACACACACACATACACACTCACGGGTTGCTAGGGTTTTCAGTGAGAAGCGAGCTGTTAGTTTTAATAGTACACTGTCCTTGAGCAAGAGGGTGATGAGGTTGTGGTGTGTGTTGAAAAGTTTGAAGTGGGAGGCTGTAGCTAGCGATCACACACACACACACACACACACACACACACACAGTTAGGTTATTGACCAAGGAGAACCAGTGATTTATTAGCATCATAGAAAATATAACTGCAAAATAGATGTATACATAATTGAATACATATTCATTATATATTTTTGTAGACATTTCAGTGTCAGTGTGTGTAGAGACTGGATTACCCAGGTTTAGGGAATACGTAAGGGAGGAGAAAGAGACTGTGCTGAGACGTCAAGAGGAGAGAGATCGAGGGGTCAGAATTCCCGTCATCACCCGCAGATAAGACGCCTTCCGGTACACTAACAACTCGCAGGACCTACCTCGTTCCAGCCCACGCCCTTGCCGTCAACAAAGGTTACCCCCACCCCTTCCCTCATTGCTGCCACATCCCTAGCCTACTACAGACCTTGCCTTTCTGTACTACATAGCCTGCTTGTGTGAATGTGTGGAGGATAGAAGAACTTAACTTTTCTCCTTGCCGGGGTCAAGGAAATAACACTTGTTTTAGTGACAATGTACAATGTGAACAAGTAAGTAGTTTATTATCACGTAACTGTGTGTTGGTAGTGTCCTGGGTAGGTTAAGAAATTTTAAGGAATACAAATTTAAATTTATTATGAATATGTATACACATTATATTCAAAAGAATAGACTATGTACACTGCCTATGTACATTCCTGAGGCAAAGGACCACAGTCCCCAACAGTATGTTGAGGCCAGAATATTCATCTCATTCTTCACACTCATATCTGAAATGGAATCTTTATTTTGCAGGCGGCAAGAAGTGCTGCCAGGGTGGTGAGGAAGGAGTGCGCTGGGGTGAGGCCTTCCTCCTGCATCGAGGTCCACAGGGACAGCCCCATCTCTCCCTCACTCTGCACATCTGCACCAAACATGGGAGGATAGAGTCTGATTTCTGTGATCCAATATGCAATACCTCACTGGATATTTTTGAAGTGTTGAGTAAATTATCCTTGTCAAATATATTGTCATTTCAAAAGCATAAATTAATTGATGCTGAGTAAGATATTCTTATCTAATCTCCCCCAAAATTAATTTAATAATTCTTATTTTATGTAAATTAAAAAACACTGGTCACTAAATTTTAATTTCCTGTGCAGGTAAGACTTACAGTAGATATTGAGGAGGGATTCATACATGGCCTGGCGGTCAGCGGTGGGAAGCCCACGTGAGGCAGTGAGCAGGTGCAACACAGCTTCCTTGTTCTCTGTCTTCACATAATACTGCAGCTGCCGAGTCATCTGACGCTGGTCAAGAGATTTTGCGAGGCTCTAAGATGTTAAAGAAGATACCGTAAGTATTTATGTGCCTGGTGAGCATCACAGTGGCATTATAACTTTTCATATACAGGACAGCTTGTATTGGAAAGTATAATTATAACATTCACAACATGACTCTTAAAATTTTGTAAATTCTCGTGACTGGCCTTTTAATACCGACTTTATGAAAAAGCACAAGACATCACAAGGTTACCCTGATTCTTGCATTCCTGACAGAAAGGTTCCACGTGACTGACCCTGAGTACTGTCCTGGCTTCAGCTGGTCGGCCAGCCTCCAGGTAGGCAAAGAGCAAGTCATGCTGAGCCATCAGTGGTCCCTTTATGTCGGCAATGAGGTCCAGCATGTCCTGCAGCAGCTGATATGAGGCAGTAGACTCACTGGAGACATAAGGTGGAGAGGAATTGAGTTTTCTTGTGGCATAAAATTTTCATAGAAAGGACAGCAATGATTAAGGTGAAATCAATATATATATAATATAACAAAATGGAATGCTAGATAGAAACCCTTAAAGCAACAAGTGCATACTGACATTTCCTTGTTTGCATGTTGGTAGTTAATGAGGTGAATGAGCAGCTCTCGCCGCATGGGAAGACAACTGTACTGCTGCTGTACCTTCCTGGCCGTCTCTATTGCTCCAGCCAAGTCTCCCCTGCAAGGTACAAGACAAACTCACTTGAGACTAAGAACTATTTTGAAACTCTTCTATGCCACATCACTGTTTTCAAAAGGTTCTAATTTTGTTCTGGAGGATTTCGAAGATGTTTTATGGTTCAAGTGACAGATTTACACAATTCCTATACACTAATCAATGGAACAGTTTCTCTCTCTCTCTCTCTCCACAGACACACAGAATGTCCCTCATAGTATGTTTATTAACGACAGGATACCCTACTCTACTCTACTATACTCCACTCTCCTCTCTCTCTCCACAGACACACAGATTGTCCCCCATAGTATGTTTATTAACCACAGGATACCCTACTCTCTTCTACTCTCCTCTCTCTCTCTCTCTCTCTCTCCCCACACCACAGACCCACAGGATGTCCCCCACAGTATGTTTATATACCACAGGATGTTCTCCACAATCACCTAATAGAATCAAATTTACTCTTTTCACAATGCCTACACAACCTTTAAAAGTGTGGTGAGTTTGTGGCAAGTTACAAGTGAAGTCTTTCAATTTCCTTTTCTGAATTGTTCTGCTCTACATTCTGGACTGACTGATATGAAATGGCATTGTATTCCAACTGTTAAGCTACTTTCTAGATATGTCCATTTGATCAGTTCCACGTGTGTTTGTGTTCGAATTGTGAGGCTGCGTTCAGATTGGAGGTGAAAATTTGTTCGCCCAATGTGTTCGGATTGGGAAGTGTTCGAGTCAAAGGGTGTTCGAATCAAGAGGCACCACTGTATCTGTTTCAATTGAGAAATGCCCAATTTGATAAAAGCATCCTATTAATCTATAAATGCTACAGATTGAGTTCACCTTCAGCTAAATAAAGGATTGTAATGCATATCTATTATGACTGTCATCACTCAGAGCAAAGGAGAAATTGTGTAGCTAAGACCTTCTTGTGACTGAAATTCTAGTTTTCTTCTGAAAGTTCTATGCTTGTTATCAGAGTAAACCTAGACAATGTCTTTAACTATCAAAAGGTCAAATCTCCTCTTTCTCCCTTTCAGACAGGTGGCATCACATACCTGCTGAGTCTGCTCTTCACCAGCACACCAAGAGTCACAGTGTCGGCCTTCACCAGGCCTCCCTGCAGCAACAGACTGAACAGATTGTCTGTTTCCTGAGGGCTGCTGGCACTAACTGATGCCAACAGCAAGTTCCTGCAGTTCCTCAGTATCTGTCTGGTGTCAACACTTTTTTCACCGTGCTTCATGAAATACTGGAGGATCTCCTTGGCCTCTGAAAGTAATGCAATCTGCAATCAAAAGCAGCTTCTCACCATATGTACGTAGTCTCTTTACACAATGCTGCAAAATAAATACTTTAGTATAAAATTTTTTGTTGTATTTCTCTCCATCTTCTTTGAATGGAATGAGACATACTCTTAGCCCTCTTCAGCTAACTTTCATTCACATTGCCTACAGTCACTAGAAATAGAAAAATCTATCTTTCTTGTAGATGCCATTTTCTTTTTCTACAGCTTAAAAAATCACTGATGTACATTTATTCCTTCCCACAAACAATCCTAAGAAACAATACTTGGGTATCAATATAATTTGGTCACTAATATTTTCGATGATCAGCTTAGGGTAAGGCCAACAACTGGTAAGTTTAGGAAGATCCCTTAAACATACATGCACAAAAAAAGATATCTTGCAAGACCTTGTAAGCATCATCTCAGCTCTAGTGAGATAAGTGATGTGTGATGTGCTGACTGCCATGAGGATGTGATGGAAATAATAACAAAAAAAAATTGTGGCTTTAGAAAAAATAAATGTCTCAGTGATTAACAATTAAAGAAAGATGTGCCAAAGAGTTGCAAAAGAGTTAGTTATCCTAATAATTAAGGAGAGATTACCACAAAGCAGCAAAAGGGTTCATTCCCCTGAAGAGTCCCCTGGGGCCACACACACCTGTAGCCCTGCCACTCTGGGTGAGGAGGGTGCAAAGGTCCACCACCTTGTAAGAGTCCACCTTGAAGCCTGGGTATTCAGTCTCAAGCACGTAGTACATGTCAAGGGCAGCCTCAGCATTGCCATTCTTTACATAAGCCATGAGGACAGCAGACAACATGCCGGCACTCAGCTGCTGCCCATCCTTGGAGGCACTCTGGAAGAGAAATGGAGCCAATTTAACAAATTTAATTCCAATGAAGTTGATGTAGGGCTGGACAGGAAAAAGCAACCAAAGTACACCTATAGCTGGGCACAATAACAAAAAAAAAAAAAAAAAACTACATCTACAGCTGGGCACAATAACAAAAAATAATCATGATAACCAATAATGATAACGAGTAATAAATTTATCAGGCAATAAGGTGACAACTGATAAATTGATAAATACAAACCTTTATTTTTATCTTTATCTGTAAAAACTTGATAAGAAAACTGACAAAAATCTAAGTTTATCCTGCATCTTCATTAACAAAAAGTACTTTTAAGTAAAATGATTACATTTTATTTTAAAACTTTAAAAACCTCAACATGGTCATGTTCCACAAACTAACTATACTACAGTACTTATTGATGTCTTAAGTTTCCAAGGGAGTTGGTTTAGAGGTCAGACACATAAGGTCAACCGTAGTACAGTTGGTGCAATGTGATCATCTTGGCTTGACTGGTTTAATAATAATAATACAACCAAGATTTTATCAGTTTTAAGTTTACAGTTCTATCTGTAATAAACTTTTATAAGAACATCAGTGGATAGAAAAAGTAGTACTGAGCGCCTGAATCCAGCAAACACTGTTACTGCTCACATTCATCAGTTCCAGTAAAAATCAAGATATTGTAAGATTGTTGGCAGATCAAAGAGATTAATATTCTGTGTGAATCCAGTAAGCACTACCTCTGCTCCTCACCGTCATGAGCTCCAGCACACCAGCCGTGTCGTTCCTGGAGGCACGGAGGAGCAGCAGGCGGCGTAGGGACCCTCGTGTGTTGAGTCCCTTGGCACACAGCTCCTCAAGGTGTCCCTCAAGCTCACTCTCATTCATGGTGCGCTTTAAAGATAAATTTACAACAAATGAACTACAAAAGATGAAATATAATGCACTTGACTCAATCCTGTTATAATGTAATCAGATGACAACAGGCACAACATTTAATTAGTTAACTGATAAGAATGTTAATATGTATAACAAATTAACTATAAAAGAAATATTATGTACTTGAATTAATCCTGTGAAAATGCAATCAGATAACAACAGTACATTCAATTAGTTTACTGATAAGAATGTTAATATTTTACTGTGAAAGAAAATTAATCTATCCATCTATATACCAGGGCAGGAATAGTAGACTGGCTGGCCCAAACAAAGCAACACATTCATACACTCATACAGTACACACACATCAATCACACTGTCAAATCAATCTGTTCTTGTCTTTTTGGTACTTCATCCACATATCTTTAATTATTCTTTCCAAAATCTTGGCAGCCACATCTGTCAGGGATACTGGTCTGTCATTCCTTTTATAAATTGGAACAATGTCTCCTCTCTTCCAGTGTATGAGGTCTGAGTCACCTCATACAGGACTGCCAGCCTGTTAGATAGATAAATGAACAGATGTATTGGTGTGGGAACTTACTGGGTGGGGAAGGTTACTTTGATGCTGCTGATGGAGCTGCTCTGAGATGCTCTGCTGAGGGGGCTGCTCCAGGGCAGGCTGCAGCACGAGGGACAGGTTGTCCTTCACTGCCTTCTGCAGTGGCTGGCTTAACTGGTTCACAAGAAGGTCTGCTGAATGCTCTGACACACCAATCTTGTGTTTCCTCAGCTCCTGTGGAATGAATTGCTACAGCTAGGATCAATAGGCATTACCTTTGAAGAATGAATGGTAAAGATGATGAATACAAAAAACTTATCAGTATTAGGAATAGAAGAGATATAAATGACAAATATGAAACTGGAATAAAACTAATGATCAATGCATGGATTTACAGTGAAGATGTGTGTATGTGCGCACACACACATGCTTTACTAACCTGGAAGAGAGGGCGGATGTGGTGGACAGCAAGCCCTGCCCTTGTGGCTGCCAAGCTGAGAAGGAACTGTCCACCCCAGTCATCTATGTTCTTGCTTGATGGCTGCACAACAAATAAGTAAATACATCATAGTCATAGTATAGACAACAATCATATCACAACTATCAACTTTTATATTCATTCTTCACCATTTCTTTTTGCTTCTTTAGGGTCAGTCACCCTAAAGGTCCCAATATAATGACATAACAAACTAACGAGTCCTTCTCTGTCCATCTATATAGTTTTAGAACAGATCTGAATCCAAATTTTCATCCCTCAACACAATACAAAACTAACAACACACTCTCTCTCTATGGTCCCACAACACAGGCAGCGACAGTAACAGAACACAACACAGGCAGCCACAGTAACAGAACACAACACAGGCAGCCACAGTAACAAAACACAACACAGGCAGCCACACTCACCTCCTGGCTGTGGTGCATGAGGAGAGCAAGGAGGGAAATGATGGACTTGGGACTGGAGTGCCATGCTGAAGCCAGAGTACCCAGAGTCTCCCCTGTACTGATTGGCACTTTGGTCTCCTGCACTGAAATGTGTAGTGTACATTATGTCAATCCCTTCATTGCTATTTGGCACACTTGGCTTTAGTTACTTTAATCATTCAGAGACATCTATTCTTGTTACACAACCACTGGTCAACATTGTACTGGCCTAAAATTGTATAATCTATAACTTTTCACCTCCTTTCTTGCAGATGCTGACAGAGATTCCATGTTGGTTTTAATACTGTAAGGAGCCGCATTTTGGGGGGAAATGGTGATAAGAGAGCTAGGGCAGAACCTACCAAAGTTGATGGCCTGCTTCATCATGTTGTTCTTGACCAGCACAATGAGCAGTGGTGTGGCAGCAGCGGTGGCTGAGAGCCCTGTGTTCTGCAGCATCTGTAGGGTGAGGCCTGGCTGGCTCAAGCTCAAGCCAGGGATGACGTGGTCACGCAGTGTCACAAGGCTTGGAGCATCTATGAGCTGAAGCATTAACTGCACACACTCCAGCAATTCTGTAATATAGGTAACAATTCATTCATCTTTAACTAGATTTTTACTGAAAACATTCACTTTTCATCTCATCATATCTATCATAATGATCCAAAATGTAAATTAGTTTTAAGGAAATCATCTCATGACTAAGTCACTCTGTAGATGGATAAGCAATGGAGGTTAAAACAAACAATACATTAAGATTCTAATGTTCACAAATCATCTCATCATAACTATCCTTCATATCAGCAATGAAAGTTAAGTTCGGGGGAAATTCCTGCCTCAAGTCATACACATGTTACATCTTCAATATCACCCAAGTCTCAATATATTTGGATAAACAAAAAATAAAAAGGCAAATTATAAATAAACACTAATGATCAATTTGACAGAAGTAACCTTCTTAAGTTGTGCAAATGTTACACCTTCAATATATTGTCATGTCACAATGTAACAGATAGATAAACAATGGATATAAAAATGAGCAATAGTGCAATATTACACAAGCAAGGCACATACGGACAGGCTCCTGGGCAATAGCCTTGAAATGGAGGAGCGGCCAGAAATAGTGTTCCCGGAGAGGCAGGCCAGCATCCTTCATAGCCCTCAGCAGCACCCAGGAAAGTTCTTCCCTTCGCTCCCTCAGGGCGTGCTCCAGGGCCACTTGCAGGGAGAATTGGTTTACACCTTCCTCCTGCAAGCGGCGACACACGTCCAACACCACATCTGGCGCCTGCAGAGAACATATGGTCTCCTAAAGTCAAAATACCTGATGCATCTCCACAGAACTTTGTTAGTAGATATCAGAGGTTCTTATATCTAAGACCTGATGGGTGATTGTAGCTTCCTATATTTTCTTGCGTTATTGTATTGAAAACTCTAAATTACAAGTGTCTTAATAAACATTTATACATCAAAACACTTAGAGAGAGAGAGAGAGAGAGAGAGAGAGAGAGAGAGAGAGAGAGTATTATTCAGTTCTGACAAGTAATGCTTGCTATGTATATTCCAAGTCGTTAGCACAAATATTATCACTGCGGACTAAGGTATCAGAGAAATGGGTACACCTCATCAGCTCACCGTTCGTGTGTGGACAATCTCCCGCAGGTATATGGCAGCATTGGAATAGAGATGGTTGTTGGTGCGCAGGAAAGGGATGGAGAGGACCAGGTGGACAGCTTCCCTCACCCGGCCACAGTGGATGAGGCGGAGAGCCAACCGGGATATGTCAGCCTTCATCTTGCTCTCCTCAATCAACTGTAGAACCTGAGCCAAGATAACAGGCTATGAAGCAATTCTAGAGTTTACTTCTAGTTTGCTAAACCCTTCAGTACTGGGACACCATTTCATCCGAGTTTTAGGAGTGATTAGATGCTTTCATTGACATTGGGAAGGGTGTATGGCAGGTACGGTTTTAATCCTCACACAAGTTTCTCAAGTTGTATAAAATTGACAAAATTAAGCAGAATAAAATAAGAAAATGCATCACTGTACTGAAGGGCTTAAGAGATGATTTCATGTATGTCCCTATCACTGTTAAGGACTAATTACACAACACTCCCTTTTCTTGCTAAGGGCCAATACCACAGCTACTTTCTTTTGTTGTAATGGTAACTAATAACTGGCAATATCTATCACTATACAAAAAGTCAATAGGTATGTTTACTGTTGCTCTGGCCCTTGTTTTGTTGACTGTCACTAGATTTTTTTCCTTTTAAGTGTGAAGGGAAATCTGGCAAGGGCAAGAAAGGCAACTTAACAAAAAAGACCCACTTGATGCCAGTTCTGGAGCACCTTCAAGAGAGTAAGCTAAAAGATTGGGATAAGTGTCTTGAAATCTCCCACTTAAATGAGTTTAGGTTAACAAAAGATGTTAATATAGAAGCAGGAAAGGAGTTCCAGAGTTTATAAGAGAAAAGGATGAATGATTGAGAGTACTGGTTAACTCTTGCATTAGAAAGAAGAAAGTCTTGTGCAGTGAGGAAGAAGAGGAGGCATGCAGTTAACAGGATCACACATCTTTTATACATTCTTCTTTTTCTAACATACATCCATAAATCTCACTCACACTTCTATTCTCCCTTTTTTCTGACAATCACACATCTTACACTCATACAATCTCCTTCTTACATTCAACCTTCCTCACACTATTACACTCTCCTTTAGACAGCTTACACTCAACACTCTCTTCCCACACATTCCCAAGTCTCCCTTACAAAGTCAATATTCTTATAGGAGTCTCCAGCATGGCCATTCTTGATGAGGGCAAACAGCACTGCCTCCAGCTGGGTACTGGACAGGGCTACTCCTCTCTGCCATGCCTGGGTGACCACTTGCCTCAGTCTCACCACCTGCCCCTGACCACTGCACACAATGGCCAGTGCTCCGAAGGTCACCTCTGATTGGGACACTTGGACACTTCTCATGGTATCCAGTACTCCCTCTACATTCTCCCAGTCACTGCAGGGAGAAGGAACATGTATTATTATTTAGTATATTCAAGGATGGTTAGGATATATGTGTTTGTGTGTGTGGGTGTGCGAAGTCTTACTTTTTATGTCCATATGCCAGGATGAGGGCAGCAAAGGTGGTTTCTCTTACAGTAACACCATGATCCTTCATCCTGGTCAGCACCTGCAAGGCCCCATCCAAGTGGCCACGCTGCCCCAGAGCCATCATCAGCACCTCAAACACATGGGCACTTGGCTCTATGCAGTGTTTCTCTAGCTGCTCAAAGATGTTCCTCTGAAGAATAACAAAGTACATAAGAGGATGAGAAAATAAGGGAACTGCAAAAATCCATCATTACTTATTGCTTATTACTTATTACTACAAGTTGGGGTTCCTATTACTTAGTTGCTGTAGTGGCTTTGTGTTTGCATATGTGTGTATTAGCTTTTTTTCCCTCATCACGGTGCTTGGGTTCAGTCAAAAAGTCATAACAGAACCACAATAAAATCTGATAAAAAACAAAAATATTACTCATACTGATAATTAAAACTTTGGCCACATCTCTTAAAACAAACTATCAAAACCTTATTCATGGTAATCACTTATAACTGAAATGCATCATGAACAATCAATAATATCCACTATTTGTACAGCCAAAAAAGTAATGGTATTTTATAATCAGATTAAGTTACAATTACATTACATGTTACAATTTTGTGTGTGGGTCTGGCTGTTAACCCTGTGGTGGGTGGCATCCCTTACCATGAGACACAGACACACCTTGACATTCAGTTTTCCAGTTTGCTTTCCCTGGGTATCCATTGGTCAACCACCCCAAAGGAAGGAAGGAAGGAAGGAAAAGCAAAGTGACACGTGGATTGACTGCCACAGCCCATATTTGAACCAGGCCCAATGGATTCACAGCCAGGCACACTAGCCATTGCATTCAGAAGACAGTTTGTTGTACCCATCCAAGTTAATATCTAAGTAATTATGATCTAAATGAAAAGAAAACTTTAAATGTTTACAGGGAACAACAATGGCAGTGACTTTTGGTAACCTGGTAACAAGTTTATCTCACTTCTGAGATGCTGGTTGACTCCACTGAGAGACACAGGCGAAGGTATAATTCCAGATGCTCCACAGTCACACTCCCATCTGAAAACAATGGCATCATCACAAGACCAACTCTATTGAAATGATACTTAATAGACAGCAATCTTAACCTTTTATGTAAGAGGGGAAATCTGGCCAAGGGCAACAAAAATTACTAAACAAAGAGACCTACTTAGATGGCAGTCCCCAGGCATGTTCAAGAGTTAGCCAAAGAATGGTATAAATGTCTTAAACCTAATTCTTAAATGAGTTCTGGTCACAGAAATATAGAAATACAGAAACATCAGGTAGAGAATTCCAGAGTCAACCAGAGAAAGGTAAGAATGACTGAGAGTAGTGGTCAGCGCATGCATTACAGAATAACGGTGAGAGAAATAAGAAAGTCATGTGCAGTGAGGCCACAGGAGGAGAGGCATGCAGTTAGCAAGATCAGAAGAGCAGTTGGCAAGAAAACAGAAGTATAAGATAGTAAGAGATGCAACAATAAGGCAGTGAGAAAGAGGCTGAAGACGGTCAATCAGAGGAGAGGAAGGTTGTGTTGAGCTGATACATGGAGAAATTAAGTTTGTGAGGCATTGAACATTACTAAGTTTTTTCTGCCCCAATTAGAAATTTTAGAGAAATCAGAAGTCAGGCATTCTGTGGCATTTCTGTGGGATCTTGTTTGTTGTTTTAATATACATAATAATAATTCTCTTTCCTATGATTGCTTTATCTTTTCCTTCACATCTCCTTGCTACACACTGCAAATTAATTCAATTCTATTCATGATCACACTTTCCAATAGTATTTACTTTAATCAGATCTGCAGTACATATTGACATTTTTTTCCCTTTTTCTAAACAACTACTATAGTCCGGTCACTCTAAATGGCTGGTTTGGTGTGCATGTGTTTTAACAGCCGATCTTCCAATATTATCATGTCTTCACAATTCAATGGCTTGCTCTCCAACTATAACCCCATCCCATCTTTTTTTTTCTTTCTCTCTCTCTCTCTCTCTCTCTCTCGCTTGCAACAAATCATAGCAAGACTGTGTGTGAGGTCAGCAGGACTGATGACAAATGAAGTAATGTGGAGGTAGCAGTGGCAAGGATGCACTTCCAGGCTCATATACCATTTAGGGTAGGGAAACCTTTATACAGAAAAACACAATTCAATTTTTGCCACAATGGTGATGTGGAACAAAATTTAGAATGGTTTCTGAAATAAATTAGAAATACATTGACTTAAATAAAAACACAGGGAAAGAAAGATAGAGACAGAGGATAAGAAGATGGAGCAGGGATGGGGAAAGATCTATGAAGAGATGGCAGTGGTGCAGGAATCCACATCAAGCCAAAGGCCACATAAAACTGGCCAGTTTAGAGTGACCCAACTATACCATTAAAAGAGTGTGTTAGGCAAGCACCTATAATACCACGAGGCAAGACTTGCTTAAAAAGTGTCTATCTACTCTCCAACTGACTAAGTACATAATCCACTAACTTGGTCTGTCAGTGGTGAGGCGCCACACCCGCTGGATGAGGGAACCACATGGCCGGTACTCTTCCTCAGTCATTCTGCTACAAAACTGGAGGAGCTGGAGACAGTCAACATCAGAGAGCTTCTCCACACATGGCTCCAAGGACTTCACTGCCTGGTTGATGTCATTCAGCTTCAGACTGCCTAACCTCTCTAGCTTCATTTTCAACTCCTGCAGGCTGATCTCTACTTGCGACATTTTAGAGGAGGTACTATTCATGTCTGAGAAAGTTCGCATGTTTTCACTCAAGTCAGTGTGACAAGGACTAAGCAGTCTGCCCTGCTGGGACAGGGCTGCAGGCACTGCCACACTGGTTAGAGACCTGAAAGAGAAGACAATGCCATTACAATACAATTCCATAAAAGAGTTCAATACAATTATAAATCAATGAGTTCAGTCAGCAAACTCCAAAATGATTTCCCAAACATGCCACACTTCAAAAACTTAGGTAAATCTTAAGAACTACACCATAATCTCCCTATTATCTACAACAAGCTTGGGAATACTTATAAATATGCAGGGTGAGGCAAACTGGCAAACTTTTGATAAGTATGGTCTAAATTTTTCCCTAGATATACAGGAAAACACAAATATACATGTGTATACAATATGATCTATAAACAAAACTTGTAAGTAAATTTCACCTCTCATATCCTGATATGCTGGGGGGAGGGGGACATCCTCCACAACCCCTCCTTAGGGATACTAATCTAACCTAACTTAATAGGGAGGCAGACTGATATGTCAGTAATATCAGCAAAACATGCAAGTAAGTAACCTGTGTATAATCCTGCTGTCTTGTCCCACAGAGGCGCCCCTGCAGGTTGGGTGCCGTGAGAGCAGACCAGGGCACAGGCGGGAGAGAGTGGCAAGCCTGACCTGTCCCTGACCCTGCAGGAACACTGCCAGCCTCGCCAGGCCAGCCACTCCGCCCGCACCGCCCACCATCATCATGAAGAGTTTCCTTCGGGGGCAGTTCGATCAGATGTTGATCAGAGCCTCTTGCAACGGCCCCGCCATGCTGCTGTTGATGCTGCTAATGATGATCATGGTGAATGATCAGCTGTAGGGGTAAATGTGCCTCCACAACGGCACTCCCCTCTAACCTCTGGTTCTTTCAACTTTCTCTTTCTCAGTCTTACATTTGATATACTACTATAATTTTCGCTTGTTGAGACGTTTCATTTCTGCATTACAAAAAAGATATGTTGTGTCTCCTTTCTGGTTCCTGTTTCAGCCAGGTTAAAGTTATTTCTCCAGACTCTTTATGAAATCGTCGATGAATCAGTATTATCATTAAGATCTCCCCCTTTAATTTCTATCTTTCACTGCCTGCATATTTCCAAATTGATTTCTCCACTCCATGACACGTCGTTTCATTTCCTGATTTGCTCATTTTTTAATGAATACCAAGGAGGTTGAGCTCGAATTCCACCTCCTTGGGTTCTGGGAATTCTCAGCTGGTGCCCGGACACTGCACAATCTGTGCAGTGTCCGGACTCAAGGATATTATAAGCAAGAGTCAAGGATATTATAAGAGAATCCTTGGCACAGATATTATACGAGCACGACACAGGTGGAAGATGAACGTATTCCAGTGACCACGCTACTCTTTAGAATCCCATTACTCACAAGGTCCCTCATTGCCAATATCCCTGAACACGTCAAGTACTACCTCGGCAACGCAGAGGCAACATATGAGGACTGAACCACTTGCCAATATGGGCAGTCAACAAGAAAATGGAAATTATTCCATTAGATGCCGCAACAGCTTAGGTCATATGGCACCACTAACAGTCAACATGACGTAGCTAATGATAGGCTATGCAGCTGCAGGGCTGACCACTTTCCCGTGTTGATACTGACGTATAATTTCCGTCGACGTCATTTTCTTTCAAGAAAGAAAGAGAGAACGACATAATTATATACTTTAGTTAACCTTATAATTATCACAGGTAATGCGTTTTCTTTTAAGGTAAACGCTTGGTATGTTCCGTCACAACAAAGCTGGGAATTGCCAACTGATTGCTAATTTTAAGCATTTCATTTGATATCACGTCGCACGTGTGTCAATTGTGATGAGAGTAAAAATGATAAACAATTTTTTAACCATTTATTTATGGAAAACAGGCAGTATAACAACAATTACAGGCACAATGCAGAAATCGGAGGTTTCCGATGAGTGATGTCACGTCCGTGGTGATTTCCCGCCATCCGTTTGTTTAGCAGACGAATTTCCGTCAGATATCAGCCCCGTTATGCAGTGACAGTTTATTCTCACAGTTAGCTCGGAGCATCAGTGTATCTGTGACTTTCCTGTGAGTTTCCTTGTGCCATGGTGACCCTACAGGCACAGGCAACAGGCCAGCAGGGCAACGCGACTCATGTATTCTGACAAGCAGTGGTGAGTGTTTCCTCAAATTGGCCACAACTTCTTGTACTTTATTGGGTACTCTGTCGATTATAACCTGGTCTGGATGTATTTTTCACCATCTACTGTTTCTTG
>CM035200.1:11317441-11322441 GCA_020233015.1 Callinectes sapidus | reverse complement strand
TGGGCTCGTATTCTCAAACACTTCTGTGCTTCACCTCCACTATTTCAAAGGGATCTATCTAAATTAACAGGATTTTTTTTATAGTGTTTTTATGATTCTAGTAACAGGATGATAAGATTTCTACATAATTTACTGAAAAACACTCTTGAAATCCCTGTTAATCATCTCTTTGGCCTTAGAAAATAATTGTAGTGAGAGCAGAAGTGTTTGTGAATATGGACCATAGCGTTCTTCGTCTTATTGTCTCACATGAAAATTTTGCAGATACGTTGCTGTTCTTGTTTTTAAAGTTACTAGGACTTCTGTGTGTGTGTGTATGAAGAGTCCCACCCTTGGTAACAAAAACCAGGACTTATTAAAGCTGCTGGTCCCTAAAGAAGACAGTTCGAAAGGTATGGAGTGCGTATGGAAAGCTCTCTAAAGCCACTATGTTCTAAAGACGATAGTCCGGAAAGCTGAGTTACCCTGGAGAAAGTTTACCACACATAAGTTACACAATATTTTTTTCATGTGAGAGGGGAAAACTGATCAAATACAACAAAGACTATCAAACAAAAAGGGCCCACTGAGATGCCAGTCCACGAACAACGTCAAGAGAGATAGCTAAAAGAATGGGGTGAATGTCTTGAAATCCTCCCTTTAGTCTCCGTACGTGCGATTGAAAGACAGGTTATATAACAAAGTTTATTATATTTTCTTCAACAACTTAGCGTCGCTCCCCACAGAGGACGACCCGACATGGAGTGAGGGACAGAATAACACAGCAGTAGGGGTTCATCACAGCGCCGTCTCTCCCTGGGCGGGGGGGGGGGTGGCCCGGGGGGGAAGTAGCGGCATCCCTTGGTCACATTATAAACACGTGTGAGTACAAATAACACAGGAGACATTCATAACATAGAACTCATCAGTGAAATGCGTCTTACTTGTACATACATAGTTGCCCTCCCGCCGTGCCGCGCCTGGGGACCTCTAGCCACCTGATGAGACACGCACATACACACGCACAAGCACGCTCGCACGCACCCCACACCCCAACACACACACACACACACACACACACACACACACACACACACACACACACACACACACACACACACAGTGTGTGTATGTTTGTATGTAGATAGGTGGCTAGATAGATGGATAGGTATTTCTTAATGTGAATGTGAGGAGTCGAAACAACACTGGGCCGGGACACAAATTGCCTTGAAGGACCACAGACACCTCGCAGCAGAAGGAAGGCAGGCTGAGAGGCACCTGACTGTGAGAACCAGAAGGAGGTGGGGGGCATGAGAGCTTGGGGCTATGGTGGGGGAATGAGGGAGGGGTGAGGGGACACTGGTGGAGGGGGAGGGTTGAGGGTCTTGACACATAATGAGCATCAGCTAAGGATACAGCTGTGGTGCGCGTCCCTGGCAGGCACGGGGCGAGTCTCCAGGCGTGGCACTCATAACTCATTCCTTAACTCTAACTTAACCTAGAAGCACCACAGGTTGAGGTTGCGTGACGTGGTGTGTGAAGGGGAGCTCCCGCCTGTCGGTATAATGAATATCATCACACCAGTGGACGTGATAAACGCTGCCGCCTCACCACCTCGCTGGAAAAGTGTCAGGGGGCTGCAGCTGCTGCCCTCACAAAGAAACAGTCTTGCTGGGAAAGCCTCCCCATGACTTGCTGAGCCCTGGAAGCTGATACATACTAATTGTCGCAAAGACAAAACCAAGCGGGTTCCCTCCTGCTCACATTGATATGTTGGCTCCTGGCTGCAGTGGGCGGGGCGTGGCGGGAGGCTCAGTAGAAAGCACAGCACATGATGAGCAGCGGCACCAGCAACAGGAAGCTCAGGTAGACGTACACCCGCGGCTCGCACTTCACGTCCATCACATAGGAGTGGTCCCAGGTGGCCTCTGGGGGCACCTCCACCACGGTCTGGTCGTTGGACCAGAAGCTGAGAGGCATGAGGCAGTCTGTGGTGTTGGTGCACATTTCTTCTCTCTTGGTGACGTTGTAAACCACTCGCTCCATGGTCACGTTGAAGTAGATATCATTGATGTAGATCTCGTTGTCGCTGGAGAACACGAAGTAGTACGTGCCGGTGATGGGGATGTCGTAAGAAATCTTGTTCAGGTCCAGACTCTGGTAATTGCACATCCTGTAAGGCACCAACTGCAGGTTGATGATGACGCCCTCGCAGCTCGCCAGGGCCTCTTCGCTGCTGGAGAAGGAAGACACCTCTTCCTCTTGAGAGTTGTCGTTGGCCGTGGTTTGGTTGACTGTTCCTCTCTCGTACTTCAGTCCCTCAGGGAAGAACACCTGCGCTCCCAGCGCCCTCTCCTCTGCGGGGGTCTTATGGGGCTCACCGTCAGTCAGCAAGTCAACGACATCCTCGTCCAGCTCCTCAAACGCTCCATCTGTGTCTTCCCTCTCCTCCTCCTCCACCTCCTCCACGTCTCGTCTGTGTCTTGTGTTGGCCGGCAGGTTCTCTTCTGTAAGGTTCTTGTCTCTAGTGTTGCCCTTCTTCCTTCTCCTCTTGTTGAGTCGCCGCTGCCTGAATTCGTCCTTTAGTCTTCTATTTTTCCTTCCCCGACGTGGCGTGCTTGGCGTCGTGAGGTCTCCATCCTCAGTGGGCGTTGGGTCGCTTCCTGGCACACTGGCCTCTCTATTTAGGGACGTTCCTTGATCAGCCAACAAAACCGTCGCCGGAGATTTTGTGTTGCTGTTGATGGTTAAGTCACCGTCTTGTTTGACCTTCAGGGAATTTTGCTTTTTACCTTGAGAATGGAGGATCTTCAAGATTTCACTCTTGTCTTTGCTCATTTTGAGAGCTTTCCGTAGCAGTTTGGTAATGCCCTGTCGCCGCTCCTCGGAGTGCAGGGGCTGGGCCTCGGGGCCAGTGGCCTCGACACCAATGCCTATCTCGGGATCACTGTAGTCATCGGGGGCCTGGTACACGCTGGGCTGTCGCTTCCTCGCCAATTCCTCCAGCCGGTGACGCTCGTTGCTGCTTTCATCATCGTCCTCAGCTAAATTTTCAGCGGAATCCTTCTCTCCTATCCAAGCGCAGCGGTGCAGGTTTTCCACGCCTCTCAGGATCATGAGCTGACCGCCTGACCATCTGTGGGAGACACAAGGCTTAGTAACATTGCGTGGCTCACGCCACACTTCCCTGGTCGCCCTTAGGGCAGGCTGAACTCCATGTCATAGCGCCGCAGCGCCGCGGTAAGATGACAGGCATAGGAAAAGATATAGAGTTCATTTTACGTAATATTAGATAACTTCATGAACGAAGTAACTTTGAAAAGACATCCCCTTTCATTGGTAAAATCATTTTGGAGTTTGAGAAGAGCGATATTCTTCCCGCTGATATTTTGGAGTTTGAGAAGAGTGATATTCCTCCCGCTGATATTAAACAGCTCATTAAAGTGAAAGTGACCCAGAAGAAATTAAAAGAGTCACGTGTTGTTGCTGAATAGTTAGAGTGTGTTACTGATACACAATAACAGCGTGTGGCGCCACCCTTTACCTACCTGGCGCAGGAAGAGATGGTGACAGTGGAGCCCCGCAGCAGGTAGAATCCCCAGTACTCCTTCACGTCGTCCCGCGCCCTGAGGTGGTTCAGCATGACGTAGGTGCGTCTGTCAGGCCGCAGCTCGGGCCTGCCCCTTGTCAAATAGCTGGTGAACGATCCGTTCATGTGTGTGGACTGAGCCTGGCGGGAGGAGAGAAGGAAGACAAGGTTTAGGGTGCCAGCAGAGGCCTATGACGTGTTTGGACGTGAGATGGTTGTGTGGAGAGGTCACTGATCAGTGTTGGCTCAAAGTAGATTGTTTCTCTTAAGTGTAAACTTGTTGAGTGACTCCCCTCAGCGTGGCCAGCGTGTGTGTGTGTGTGTGTATGACACTTACCTGGCACCAGAAGGAGGAGGCATGGCGGGAGAGGAGGCGCTGGTCTGTGGGCATCATGGGGTAGTGGGCGGGGGGATACAGCACAAGGCGCACGTACAGAGGCACTGTGATGAGCACCGCGGGTAGCAGCAGCGCGAACACACACAGTCGCACCACACGTCGCGGCCCGCGAAGCAGTTGTCCTGTGGAGGAAAACACACTGAGTGAGTGACCTGGAAGTATTACAAGCCTGCGGTGTTTGACTGCTGCGTTTCATTGCTTGGACTCCCGCTGGTTCCTTGAGGCTGAGGCTAAGACTTGGTTGGGATGGCAGCCTCACTGCTTCCCTGCACCACAGCCACTGCACAACACACCTGGCACCTGAACTCTAACACCATCATTTTACGTCAGAGTTTGTTTGGTGGAAGTCAAGCGTGACTACAAAACACCACTGCATGAAGGGAGAATGCTAATAGCGTTACGTTAGTGAGCATAACAGTGGTAGCGCCCGGATACTGGCAACGCTGCTTAACAACTCAGGTGAATACAAACAATAAAGGTCACGAGTATACACAGCTAGTGCCATAAGGACGCCCACAACGACACCGACACTGCACGTGATCACACTTTATTGCCACATTGACTATAGCACCAATATTACGACGTGAGTGCGTGCATTGGGGAAAGGAAGGAGTGAAGGACGGGACAAATGACGTATTGAGGGTAGATGATGGGAAGGAATGCCATCCATGAGGGCTGTGGGGTCGATAAGGTGCCGATTAGTGGCTGGAGGAATGTAGGATGTGGGTGGGAGACAGGTGAAGGAAGGTCGCGTGGCTGGGTGGTGGGGCGCGTCTGGAAGAGTTATTGGGAAGTGTTTTTGTGGCTTGTTTGCGTCAGAGGGAGGCTGCATGGCGGTGTGTGTGTGTGTGTGTGTGGAGCAGAGAGTCCCGTTCAGTTACCTGCGCAACCGAACTATCCGGACTCGTATTCCTTAATTCCTAGGCTCTTGTGACGACTGAGAGAGAGAGAGAGAGAGAGAGAGAGAGAGAGAGAGAGAGAGAGAGAGAGAGAGAGAGAGAGAGAGAGAGAGAGAGAGAGAGAGTAGAGAGAGAT
>CM035200.1:11302957-11315211 GCA_020233015.1 Callinectes sapidus | reverse complement strand
TCCTTCCCTACGTTTATTCATTGTCTCTTTCCTTCTATACCTCCATATCTTCCTTTATTCCCATCTCTGTTCTCCCTCCCTCCCTTCTCTCCTCCCTAATTCCTCCTCTTCTCTCCTTAGTATCCTCTTCCCTATCTTCTTCCCTCCTCCCTCGCTACTCTTCTCTGCCTTCTATCCTCTTCCCTCCCTTCTTCTTTTCTCTCCCTAGTATCCTCTGCCCTATCTTCTTCCCTCCTCCCTCCCTCCTCTTCTCTCCCTTCTATCCTCTTCCCTACATTCTTCTCTTCTCTCCTTAGTATCATCTTCCCTAACTTCTTCCCTCCTCCCTCCCTCCTCTTCTCTGTCTTCCATCCTCTTCCCTACATTCTTCTCTTCTCTCCTTAGTATCATCTTCCCTATCTTCTTCCTTCCTCCCTCCCTCCTCTTCTCTCCCTTCTATCCTCTTCCCTCCCTTCTTCCCTTCTCTCCCTCCTTCATGACTGACCAGATAGCCTCTTTGCAGCTTCATGGCGCCTCTGGGTTCATACGATCACTTTAATGGGGAGACACATTAGTTTGTCGTGATGATGAACTGCGATATTTGATACTGACTACTTAATGATAGGCTGAGGATTGTATTGGTGGTGGTGGTGGTGGTGGTGGTGATGGGTGTACGTGGTAGTAGTAGTAATGGTGTGTGTGGGCGGGGCAGGGCAGGGCTGGGTGGATAGTTTCAGAGGGAGAGACGCCGGGGTGGGTGTGGGGAGGTGGGTGGTGGCATGTACACACACTCAAGGTCGCTCCTCTGTCTTAGTGCCAGACAAACAACACACACACACACACACACACGCACACACACACACACACACACACACACACACACACACACATACACACACACACGGCTCTTGGCTACTCCTCCTAATCTCTTTTATCGTGAATTTTGAGCAGTGATACTATTCTAGTTCGGCTGACGGAGCAAGCGTTGGGTACAAATACTTTCTTTCTCTCGATCTGCAACTCATGAATTATCGTTCTCGGATTCATTTTTTCCTTATTTGTTCTGTACTAGTTATTTGGTTATTTTTTTTGGAGATACCATTAATGTTTTTATATACATTGTTGTCCTTTATATATAGATTTTGTTTGTGTTCAGAGCAAGCAAAAAAAAAAAATTATAGCCCTAAGAAAAAACCTTAAGCACCCTAAACACACCCTTAAAAACAGCTTTAAAAAATACCCTCCCCCAAAAAATATCGCTTAACCTGATCTAAACCTTAAAAACATAAAAAACATGAAAACTGCCTTTGCAAACCCCTTAAAATATCATAAAAAACAGGAAAACATCTTAATAAAACCTCAAATAACATGAAAAACTCTTGAAAGCCAATATAAACATGAAAAACTTCTTTAAAAACAAAAACAAAAAAACTAAACACCCCAAAATCACCTCTAACCTAATGTAACCTAACCTAATGTTAACCATCCTTTGCAGGTAGGACATGCAAAAATATCTTCTAAAAACCCTAAAACCACCCTCAAAAACCTTTAAAACTGCCCCAAAAACACCCCTAACCTAACCTAACCTAACGAAATCTAATGTCCCATTACAAGTGTACCAGTGGTCCGAACTGGAGGTGTTCACAGCGAACAAAAAACACGAAAAACTTTAAGAGAGAATCTTAAACACCCTAAAAACGCTCTTAAAACCTCTTAAACAACCTTAAAAAATACCCCCCCAAAACCACCCCTAACCTAATGAAACCTAACGTCCCTTTTCAGGTCTCCCAGTGTTACGACTTGGAAGTGTTCAGAGCAAGGAAAAAAAATGAAAGCCTTAAGAAACAACCTTAAACACCCTAAAAACACCCTTAAAAACCCTAAAAACAGCTTTAAAAAATACCCTCCCCAAAAAAAATATCCCCTAACCTAATCTAAACCTTATAAACATAAAAAACATGAAAACCGCCTTTGCAAACGCCTTAAAATATCATCAAAAACATGAAAACATCTTAATAAAACCTCATATAACATGAAAACTCTTGAAAGCCAATATAAACATGAAAAGCTTCTTTAAAAACAAAAACAAAACAAAAATTAAACACCCCAAAATCACCTCTAATCTAATGTAACCTAACCTAATGTTAACCATCCTTTGCAGGTAGGACATGCAAAAACATCTTCTAAAAACCCTAAAACCACCTTCAAAAACCTTTAAAACTGCCCAAAAAACACCCCAACGCTAACCTAACCTAACGAAATCTAAAGTCCCATTACAAGTGTCCCAGTGGTCCGAACTGGAGGTGTTCACCGCGAGCAAAAAATATGAAAAACTTTAAGAAAGA
The DNA here is from genome assembly GCA_020233015.1 of Callinectes sapidus. Taxonomy (NCBI): domain Eukaryota; kingdom Metazoa; phylum Arthropoda; class Malacostraca; order Decapoda; family Portunidae; genus Callinectes; species Callinectes sapidus. Next base: position 11,312,887 of record CM035200.1, on the reverse strand, counting down.
ACCTTAAACATCCTAAAAACGCCCTTAAAACCCCTAAAACAACCGTAAAAAATACCCCCCCAAAACCACCCCTAACCTAATGACACCTAACGTCCCTTTTCAGGTCTCCCAGTGTTACCACTTGGCAGTGTTCAGAGCAAGGAAAAAAAAATGATAGCCCTAAGAAACAACCTTAAACACCCTAAAAACACTCTTAAAAATCCTAAAAACAGCTTTTAAAAAATACTTTCCCCCAAAAAATATCCCCTAATCTAATTTAAACCTTAAAAACATCAAAAACATGAAGACCGCCTTTGCAAACGCCTTAAAATATCATCAAAAACATGAAAACATCTTAATAAAACCTCAAATAACATGAAAAACTCTTGAAAGCCAATATAAACATGAAAAATTTCATTAAAAACAAAACAAAATAAAAATAAACACCCCAAAAATCACCTCTAACTTAATGTAACCTAACCTAATGTTAACCATCCTTTGCAGGTAGGACATGCTAAAACATCTTCTAAAAACCCTAAAACCACCTTCAAAAACCTTTAAAACTGCCCAAACAACACCCCTAACCTAAAATAACCTAACGAAATCTAATGTCCCATTACAAGTATACCAGTGGTCCGAACTGGTGGTGTTCACAGCGAGCAAAAAAATAGACAAATACGTAAGTACACCTTAAAACCAGTGATGGAAATATAATGAAGTGCCCAACACAATACAGTAAAAAACGTAGCCTCCAACCTGGTGTCCAAAATATGGTTAGCATCGTTAAAACTAATGCTGGAAATATAATCATCAGGTATCCGATATCATTCAATAAAAAAAAAAGAAAAAAAAGAAGAAGTTCGGCATGGTACAGTGGAGAGATGTTCGCTCTGGGGACAGAGAGATTCCAAGCGCATGGGTTCGAATCCTGGCCACGGTTCGAGGGCAGAAAACCCACATTGTATAAATTAATAAATAAACAAACAAATAAATAGGTGGGCTTTCAGATAGAAGGTCTCCATTAGGTTGTCTCCTTTAGTTCATGAATTCCCGTAAAAAGCCCAAATTGTGTAAATAAATAAATGAATAAATAGACAGTGTTGAGAAAGGGAATCTTGTTACTGGTCAACTCTGCTCTGTACATCCTGAAGGGAGGAGGACGCGCAAGGTGATCACGTGATGAGTGTCTGTCCTGCATCGTGGCCTTTTTTTTCGATGAAGCTTTATGAAGGGGTTCAAATCCAGTGGGATCAGTGTTATCTGTAGCCACGCCAAGCTTCGGTACTCACTGCTGCCTCACACTACCTTTGTTCTCATTGTATGTACTTCTGCAACTGCGTCTTACCGTGCTTTCGTCTTTGTTTACTGTCCATACCTTGTCTGCACCGTTCCTTTATTCTTTTCTGTATCTCTGCATTGAAACCTTACTGTCCTTCACTTTTTTGCTTATTATTTGTACCTCTGCATTAATATTTTGCCGTACCTTCACCTTTGTTTACTGTCCGTACTTTTCCCTTATCATTCCTTCATTCTTTTTTGTACCTCTACAATGGAAAATTACTGTGTCTCCACTTTTTGTTTATCATTTGTACCTCTACAGTGATATCTTACGGTACCTTCACCTTTGTTTACTGTCCGTACCTCGCCCTTATCATTTTTTCATTCTTTTTGTACCTCTACAATGGAACTTTACTGTATCTTCACTTTTTGCTTATTATTTGTACCTCTGCATTGATATAATACTGTACCTTCACTTTTCTTTACTGTCCATACCTCGCATTTATCGTTCTTTCACTCTTTTTTATACTTCTACAATAGAACGTTACTATGCAATTAACAACACCAGAAACGATGCGTGAAGTCTTTAAAAGCATCTACTAGAGAGTTATGGATTAACCTCCTCAACACTGAGACACATTTTTACCATGAATTTTGGATGTGATTAGGCCATTTTATTGACATTAGGAAGGGTCTATGGAGGTCAGAAGATTAATGGCCAGAGTCTTCACTAATTTTATCCCTACATGAGTTTCTGAAGCTGTATAGAATAACTCAATAGTAAGCAATATTGATATGAAAACACGTCATGGTACTGAATGGGTTAAGGTAAATTAGGTAAGGTGAAGTGAGTTTAGGTTAAGTTAGGTTAGGTTGGTAAGGTCATGATGGAATGGGTTAGATAAGGTTAGGTAAGGTTAGGATGGGTTAGGTTAGTTTGGGTTTGAAGTTAGTTGAGGTTACGTTCGGTTCGGTTAAGTTTCTCTCTCTAATCCTCTCTCTTCCTCGCTCCCTCTCTCGCTCTACTGCTTGTACGTCCCCCCCCCCCCTCTCTCTCTCTCTCTCTCTCTCTCAAGGCCGCCTTCCCCCCTCTCCTGTCGATTTATTTCTTTTGACAACTTAAAAAACTGCGTCGCACTTTTTGATGAGCTGTGTGTGTGTGTGTGTGTGTGTGTGTGTGTGTGTGTGTGTGTGCAGCAAAGCATCTCATCTCTATCAACAAGTCTAAAAAAATATAAAATCCACTTGAAAACCTGAATATTTTCCTGAATCATTATTGGCTGCAGTTTTCTCGCTTCCTGAAGATCATAACTTTTTTTTATCCTTTATAATTTCCATCAAAATTTGTCGGGATTATTATGTTTTGTTCACGTGGCCCCTCGAAGGTGAAGTGGAGGGAGAGAACTCAGAAGTGGAAGAGGGAGGTGGAGTGTGGAGGAGAGCAGAGTGACTCCACACCTCCTACGGATAAGTGGAAAGTGGAGGAAGACACAGACGGAGTTATGATGTTTGATAGACCAAGATTTTATTAATTTTATATTTTGTAATCGTCAAGTAGTCTGGTCAGGAATACAAAATAAAGAAGGAAAAGAAATGATTAACTGAACATGTAAATCTCCCCCCTCAAAATAAAAAATAAATAAATAAAATAAATAAATAAATAAATAATAGAAAAGTCCTCAAACTATTTATCCTCCTTCATTAATTTAATTCCCTTTCTAGACTATTATGAATCAAGATTATCCATTGCATTGTTTACTGGATGGATTTCATTGTGTTCCTTACTAATGGGACGTGAAATAAATACTTTAGCTAAGAAAAAGAAGGAAAAATAAGAGCGGTTGATAATGAAGGCAAAGAAGCAAAGGATGAGAGAAATATAAGTGTTAGCAATAGAGGAAAGAAAGAAAGAGATATGGCTGGTAATGATGGGAAAGACGCAAGGGGGTACTGTCATAACCACGCCATTTATCGATTAGTTGTAAGGGAAACTACGTACGTATGTTCAGAAATGTAGAAGTTGTTGTTGTTGTTGTTGTTGTTGTTGTTGTTGTTGTCATGAACGTGTTTGAGAATTTGTCTTACTTGTTTTTGTATTCGTCCTTCCTTGTCTCCCATTTTTTTCCTTTCCTTTGTTTGTTTGTTTCTTAATTCCTTACTACGTTGTTTGTGTCCTCTCCCCATCGTCTCTCTCTCTCTCTCTCTCTCTCTCTCTCTCTCTCTCTCTCTCTCTCTCTCTCTCTCTCTCTCTCTCTCTCTCTCTCTCTCTCTCTCTCTCTCTCTCTCTGTTGCAGTTTTCATTCCCTTTCTCCTTTTTTTTGTCTTGTCTCCCTTTTTCTGTTCCCTCTTCTCCCTCTTCCTCCCCTTCCCACTTCTCCCTCTCGGCCTACCCAGTAACATCTTTTGCGTCTCTCCGTGTGGCCCTCACCCTTGTGATAATCTTCCGTCCATCAACCTTCAGTGTCTCATTTTTCTTGTCAGTCTGATTTGCTTAAGTCTTGTGTGTCTTTATGTTGATTCTGCGTCTGTTTGAGTTGATGATGCATTTCTTTGCGATGTTGTTACGTTTGTTTGCGTTGGTGTTATGTTTTGCTGTTTAACCCTTTCGTTGTTATGGTCATCCTCTGATACTGAAAATGATGAAAATGTTTCCACGAACGCATGTAAGAAATAATGGGAAGGTTGTTGATTATTACTTATTGTTATTTCGTCTTTGATAGGCTGCAGAATTGATTAAGAGTGTAGTATAGAATAAGTATATAAGCAGTGGTATGTGAATATGGAAGGGAAAAGTTATGAAGAGTGAAAGGGTTAAAGGAGATCGCAGTGACAGGGTCGGAGCCTCGAAGTCGAAGAATGCGAGTCAGGACTGTTGCTGTAGTTGTAGGATTTGTTGTGTTGTGTCTGTCATGTCTCGCTTCCGGCAGATCAAGAAGTGGGTAAATGGGTGTGAGTCCCCACAGAGGCTGAGGCAAGTGTAGGCTGAGAGAAGGTGTGGTGGTGACATAAAGCATTGTTGACGGGGCAGTGAGTGTTGGTGCAGCGTGTGTGTTGGTGAGGAGGGGAGCGGCTGAATGGCCTGCCAACCAACTTAACAAGGCGCTTCCCTTCAGGTGGCTTAGCGCCCTGTATCCCGGCCACCCACCTGGCTTGTTGGGCTTCAGGAGGATGAAGTCCTTGTTGAGGGAGACGTAGGAGGAGGTTCGCCCCTCCTTCATCTCCGACGGGAGGTAGAGGGCGGACATGGTGGTGGTGACCCGCCGCTCCGCACACCGCGCTGGGCACTCAAGTGTCGGCTGCCGGAGGAGTGCGCTGCTCTTCTATGTGCACTGTCACTGATACTGTCACTGACGGGACACAGTCTCTTTAGGCGAGGGCACTGCTGGTGCCTGCCCGCCGCGGGTAACAGTCTGCGATAAACAATTCCTCGCAGATAGTCTCTCGTTGCTGCCAGGCGTCGTCGGGCAGTTGTCATGGTCACCCCTCCAGGTGGGGGTTGCGCGTCACTCACTGGCCGTGTGAAGAATCGTGGGAGCGTCGCGTCCACAGGACTAACACCTGAGCCGTCAGCGTTACTACTGGCAGCCTGGGGCCTGCAGCTCACCGCGCGGCCCTCCTCTGCTGCTGCGGCTCGCCCATCAGCTGGCTCGTTTTCTACCAAGGTCGGCACCCTTGCCCCGGCAACACCGTCAACAGGGACAGGTGGACCCCGGCACCCTGTCCACCAATGCAATTCATATTATTTTTAATACTCTCTCTTTCACGCTTTTTCCCGTTGATACCAGATTCTTCTGCCTGTAGCTCAACCCTCGCTGTCGCCAAACTACGCACACACACACACACACACACACACACACACACACACACACACACACACACACGAAAAAAAATAGATATATGGCGGAAGGAATTAAGACGTGAACCAGTTTGTTTATTCACCAAGGCGGCGTGGTAAGGAAGGCGGCGTGGTGCGGCGCGGCTACCGTGTTTTGGGTTGGAGCCTAACGGCTTGTGCGTCAAGTTGTTGTATAAGGTGAGGGTGGCGTGGCAGGCGTGGTGTGGCAGCGTGGTCTGGCAGTTCACCTGTCACGGCGAGGTGGTGTAACGTGGCGTGGGTGTAGTGAGTGCTGATGTGGATGCAAGTTCCCTCAAGAATCCTTTGATTATTCTCCTGTTGAGATTGAGTTTCCATCCTCCTCCTCCTCCTCTTCTTCCTCGTCTTCCTCCATGCCTGATGCACGTGCTCTGTGAGTATCTGTCTGGGCGTGGCGCGCTTGTGGGAAGCTGTTTGGTTTAGCTTGGCGGTCCATCACACACGGGCCTCCACTGTGCATCAGGCTGAGCAGTGTTGATGCTTCGAGGTGCACGCGGCGACGCCCTAATATCCCATTGGCATCTGAACCAACACAAAAAAACACTAACAAGTTCTTGGAAGAGAGGAACCCACCAGAACAAAGCTCGCCCCGTGCCGAGTGTGTCCTTGCAGGGGGTGGTGAGCGCCGCGGCCAAAATAAACCACTCTCAATATCAATTAGACAAAATGCACGAGGAAGTGGTGTCGTCCCCAGCAACGGCGGCCTAGCGAGCGTGGCGGCCAGCGCGGAGAGGTGATCAGGCAGCGATGCATAGATACGCCACGAACACCCGCGCGTTACAGCGACACTTAACTGCGGCGGGCGAGGGGATAAGGGGAGGCGAGGGGAGAGAGATTAGGCGTCCTTGGCTGGCTGTATAGACCCGAACAATTCGAAGTAGGTCAGGAACACGTCTAGGCTGCACCCCTTCCCCCTTTACCTCCTTCAGCACACGTGTGGTTAGGAACATAAGATGAGGGGGGCGACACCTGCCACAAAACACCAGGTCAGGGTCGAGTAGGTGACCCTGAGGTGTGGCGCGCCCGTGTACCCACTGACAGGGCCTGCACAGTGTCGCGACTTGTCAGGAGAGGTGCTTGCTTATCAGGGGCATTCCGGAGTGGTGAGACTCGTGGTGATGGAATGAGGAAGGAAATACACTGCCCCGCTGAGATGTCACACGGAAAACGACAGGACGAGAGAGAGAGAGAGAGAGAGAGAGAATTATATCGACTTCAACACCAATATTTCCTTTCATTTCCTTTATCTCCTCTTCCTACCCACCACCACCACCACCGCCACCCACCACCACCACCACCACCACAAACAACAAAAGAACAAAGTAGGACCAAGTTTGTCACACACACTGCTGGGACTTCTATCTATTATAATCCCGCGCGTTACCGAGGCTTGGTGTTCGCTGGGCTGCCAAAAAGGGCGGGGACGTGGGTGGGGGGGCGGGGAATAGCAGCACGTGGCGACACTCGTGGGAAAAATAGTTAGGTGTTCGTATTTGTTTGTGAATGTTATGCAAAAAAAAAAAAAAAATAATAATAATAAATAAATAAAATAAGAAAAGAAGAGAAAAAAAGAAATGGGGGGCTTGAAGCGAGAGAGAGAGAGAGAGAGAGAGAGAGAGAGAGAGAGAGAGAGAGAGAGAGAGAGAGAGAGAGAGCATGAAGAATGAGGTGTGATAGTGTGTGTGTGTGTGTGTGTGTGTGTGTGTGTGTGCGTTGGTAAATTACGTTTGTCTTGTACTTTTGGGCTAATTTTTTTACAATTTACTATTGATGTATATATAAATGCAATGGTTGTTTTTGCGTTGTTTGTATTAATGTGGTCACTGTCTATCTATCTATCTATCTATCTATCTATCTTTTTTCTGCCTATCTATCTGTCTCAGGGGGAATATAATGTTATAGATCCGTGAAAGTGGTAGGGAAGTGAAGTAAGCATTGTTTCCATTAATATAGTCCCTGAATCTATCAATCTAACATTTATACAATCCCTGAATATATCTATCTATCCATTTATCCATCTATCCATTCGACAAGGCGGTAAGGACTCTGAATAAAGCGTTTTTTACATTTATATAACCCATTAATCTAACAATCTGAGAACTGTTTACGTTTATATAATCCATGAATTTATCTAGCTATCCAATTATCCATCTATCCATCCACCCATCTACCTGAAGATTACGAAGGTTAAGGTTTTAGGTGTGAGCGAGGAGTGGATGAGGTAAGAGGTGGAGATGAGGCGGAGAGGAGGCGGGGAGCAGCATCCGAGAGTTCACTAGTGCACTGTCTTCTTTACCTTGGGCTTATCATGTTTACGTATTATTCCGTTAGTGTGGGTGAGTGGCCCGCTCTCTCTCTCTCTCTCTTCTCCCGTCCGGTTAACCTTTTCAGTACTGTGACACATTTTTTACCTTACGTCTTGTGTGTGGTTAAGCGATTTTATTGACATTAGGAAAGGTTTATGGAGGTTAAAAGATCAATGGGCAGAGTCTGTACTATATTAACCTTTTCACTGCTATTTGTTACATCTTTTCTTAATAATTGGTCATTCTACATGTTTACTTGTTCCATAGTTACCTAAAATCTTTAAACTGGGTAGAAATTGGAAAATATACTCTTTTTCATGCATTTTTTTTCTCGCAGATGCTAATAAAGATCTCATGCATTGCTATTGATGCTGTTAATTGTCTCTTATCGCAGTGAAAGAGTTAATCCCCACATGAGTTTCTGAAGCTGTTTAAAATCGCCTAATGAATGCAGAATAGATATTAAAAAAAAACGCGTCCCAGCACTGAAGGGGTGAAGTTAAAGGTGTGTTATGTGTGTTGTATGTAACTGAACTGCGTAGCTAAACAGACGGACGTACGGACAACAGGCAGATAAAGATGTTGGTGTTTTGTGTAATGGTTTATGGTAATTTTTGTACGCTGCTATTTTATCTTTTTCTTCGTGTTGTTGTTGTTGTTGTTGCTGTTGTTTTTCCTTACTACTACTACTACTACTACTACTACTACAACTACTACTACTACTACTACTACTACTACTACTACAGCTACTACTACTACTACTACTACTACTACTACTACTACTACTACTACTACTACTACTACTACTACGCCAACACCACCACCTCTACGCCACCAACAACAACAACACTATAAACACGAAATTAAGGTCTTGTTTTCCTCTTCCTCCTTCTCCCCCTTCTCCTCCTCCTCCTCCTCCTCCTCCTACTCCTCCTCCTCCTCCTCTAGGGTGATGAGGTGCAGGTGGTCGAGATAACACACCCGGTGGTTATATGTGTGGAGTGTGTGTGGGGGGGGAGAGGTAGTGTGGAGATGAGGTGGTGGTGGTGGTGGTGGAGGGGGGGTCGCCGTGCCCTACCGCTCGTCAGTAGTAGGCCAATGCCACTCCTAAAGCCTACCGAGGGCGAGGACGTGGCCGAGGACGCGGGAACGGCTTTGAATGTGTGAATAAAAGCGAGTGGGAAAAGATGGAAGAGAGAAATGGTGTGAAATGTCATGTTTTAGTCTACGTCGTTACTCGTGCAGCAGTAAAAGGAAGGTCTCTCTCTCTCTCTCTCTCTCTCTCTCTCTCTCTCTCTCTCTCTCTCTCTCTCTCTCTCTCTCTCTCTCATGGTTGTGCCTGTTTTCTCCTTTGTAAAACAGATTCTTTCCTTTTTTTTCCTTTCTTTCCTTTCTTTCCTTTTCTTTTCTTTTTTCTTTGTTTCCTTCCTTCCTTTCTTCTTTTTTTCCTTTCTTCCTTTCTTTCTTTTTTTCCTTCCGTCCTTCCTTTCCTTCTTTACATAGTCCATCAGAGCCTCGGTAAACACACACACACACACACACACACACGCGCGCGCGCACAGACTATCCCTTATCTCTCGTTTAAGGAACGTATTTGCATTCTCAGTATAAAAAAGGAAGCTGATAAGAGCAATAAATCTTAAACTTCTTAACCTCCCTTTTTATTTTTTATTTATTTATTTATTTGTTTTTCCATTCTGTCTTTTCTTATCTTAGCAAAATCGTATCGTGCAAAGATGTATAGATTTACAACATCAAAAGATAACACGGAGACTGAGGTGGCGGTACTCGGTTATACAATGTTCAATCTGCGTCTTAGGGTGAGTGATGCAATACGAGGGAAAGGGGGGAGGCAAAAGGAGAGAGTAATTGGTGTGTCGCTAGTAAGGGAGAGGTTTGGAGTAATAGGAGTGAATGGTGTTATTGATGAGGTAGGAGGAGGGGAGATGATTTGGTATGAATGAATTTTTTGTCACCATTCTTAACTCTGTCCACCCTTGTGATCCCTGAAGTGGCTTGCCTCGCCTCGCTACACCTCGCTTCTCACTCCCTGCATTCGGTCTCGCCCTTAACCTAACATTATCACTCACTCGCCCTTCCTATACCTCTTCTACTTAGCACCAGAACACCCAGCTTCTTCTCCAAGTTCACCTAATCTTTACCTGGCTAACTTATTCTATCCTGAGCTAACCCAAGTAAACCTAAATAAGCCAAGTCAATATAGCCTTAAATTAACGTGACCCAAGGCAACTTAAGCTAACCTAAATGAACGCATCCCAGCCAAACCTAACCTAAAATAACCCAACCTAACCTAACTGAACCTAAGTAACCCAAGTCAATATAGCCTTAAATTAACGTGACCTTACCTAACACAAGGAAACTTAAGCTAACCCAAATCAACACATCCCCGCCAAACCTAACCTAACCTAACCTAACCTAACCCAATCTAACTTAACCTAAGCTAATCTAACCCATACATTTTACTTTCCCACC
>CM035200.1:11239648-11266180 GCA_020233015.1 Callinectes sapidus | reverse complement strand
TCCTTTTACACATAGAGAGAGAGAGAGAGAGAGAGAGAGAGAGAGAGAGAGAGAGAGAGAGAGAGAGAGAGAGAGAGAGAGAGAGAGATTTGATATGTCCGTAATTGCTTCCATGATAAGACTGCACGAACTAAACTATGAGTAAATATGAACTGAGCAAAGATGCAGATTACAGATTACGATGGAGAACTATGATGCAGATGAACAATGTCAGGTATGAATGAAGGAAAGTTGTACTCGTAGAAAGTTGAGAATATAACATGTAAGTAAGACAGGCAGTGGTGATAGACTGACTTACCAGAACCTTCTACTTGCATGTCAATTAGATGAGTGCGGTATGATTTTCTATTATCATTATTATTGTATTATTATTATTGTCAATCGAGAAGGTATATACTGTTCCATCTTGGTACTGAAATGGTGATGATAATGATGATGATGATTGTAATGCTACTAATACTACTAATAATACTACAACAGCAACAACAACTATACTAGCTATTACTACTACTACTAGTACTACTACTACTACTACTACTACTACTACTACTACTACTACTACTACTACTGCTGCTGCTGCTGCTGCTGCTGCTACTGCTACTACTACTACTACTACTACTACTACTACTATTACTACTACTACTACTAGTGCCACCACCACCACCACCTTGATCTTGTTTTAAAGGCACAACATTTCCTTAATTTCCTTGAAGTCTTGCGTGATTTTCCTGTAATTCGACCTCTACCCTTCTCTCTCTCTCTCTCTCTCTCTCTCTCTCTCTCTCTCTCTCTCTCTCTCTCTCTCTCTCTCTCTTTCGTTATTTTTTTACCTTTTCTTGCTTGTTTTTTTTACTTTCTCTCTCTCTCTCTCTCTCTCTCTCTCTCTCTCTCTCTCTCTCTCTCTCTCTCTCTATATTCTCTCTCTCTCTCTCTCTCTCTCAGTTAATTAGTGAGTGTGGTAATTCAAGGAAAATAACTCTAGCTGGCCATCGAGAGTAACAATTTTACCTTGGCTGTCTGTGGAACTGCTTGGCTCTTACAGTTACGGTGACGTTTGGGGTGTTAATTAAATCTGTACCGAGCGCCCTTCGTTCTTCACTGTTGCATAATAAGGACCAATAACAAGATAAATCAGAGCATGTAAGTTTTTCTCTCTTGTTGATTTACATACGCGTTTGTTTATTGTTTTTATTGTTACTACCATTAATCGCCTCCTCCTCCTCCTCCTCCTCCTCCTAAATACTGATGTTAACATGTTAGATAATCTGTTGGACTTGTAGTTTGCCATCTGCTCCTGTTTTTGTTTTTTTTCATCTTATTCCTGCTTTTCTTATCTTTTGTTTCATTTTTTATGTTGAACTCTATTTTTTTTACCTATTTATCTTTTTTATTTTTCTTATTTGTTTTCTGTATATGCAATTCTTCTTTTTTATTCCTTTACTTTATTATTTCTGTGTCTTTTTACTATTCTTTTTTTGTTTGGGCATGTTCTTATATTCTCATTTATCACATCCCTTGCAAATTCTTTTATTTTTGTTGTTGTTGTTGTTGTTGTTGTTGTTGTTGTTGTTGTTGTTGTTGTTGTTCTCTCCTCTCCTTTCTTCAACTTATAAATTATCCTCTTTTATCTACGCAGCTATTCATATTTTCCTTCACTTTCCCGTTACTTGATTGTCATTCGCTCTTTCTTCCGTGTACAAAAATGATAATAAAGTGAAATTGAGGTAGGGAAATCATCTAAGCCGTAGGGAAATTAGACTTAACAAGGAATTACACTGAGAAGTAGGAAGAGATTAACAGAAACATCGACCGTTAGCAAGGGACTGAAGAAATAGTGAGACGTGTCATGAAATTGGCTGTCATTAGTAGGGAGAGAGGTGAGGGTGAAAGGATCAGGAGGAAGAGGAGGAGGAGGAAGAGGAAGTTGGGGGAGACACGGAAGAAAGAAGGAAGAGTCTAGATTACATAAGATCAGCTACATAATAATAGGTACAAGGAGACGTGCTACTACTACTACTACTACTACTACTACTACTACTACTACTACTACTACTACTACTACTACTACTACTACTACTACTACTACTACCACTACTACTACTACGTACTTAGGGATCTAGGAGTGGAGTGAAGGTAAGGTGACAGAGATTATGAGAGAACGAGAGAGGAAATTAGAGATGATGAAGGTGGTTTGAACTGTTTGTAATCTCAGAGGAGGGTAGTTTAAGGGTAGATAGAGAAATGCAGAGGTAGATGGAGAAATGAACGGATAGATAGGCAGAGGAATAGATGAATGAATAAGTAGATTGATAGGCAAAACAAATTGAATAAATGGACAGACAATATGAACAAATCTTTACAAATCACCACATTTATTCAACACTTGCTCCACAAATCTCTGGTATTCACAACATACATTTAGAACGGAGATAACTAAAACGAGTCTTACATAATACAACTAATAGACGGGTCCATTTCTCGCCTTATCACCCTATCACCTTATCAGTGCCTTGGCATGTTTGTCTGGCTGGAGAAGGGAAAGAGGTGAAAGAGTATTCGTATTCCCAAACGCTTCAGCTGCAGTTAAAGTTGCAAGGTTTTCAAGGACAGACTTAACTAGTGTTCTCAATTATTCATCCTTTTTCAATGGTAAACTTTGGGGCTCCATACCTACCAATATTTTCCCTCTGTGAGACTAGAATTCAAGTTTGGATAATCGTTTTAGTCTTTATTTAGCGACCAATTCCTCAGTGAGTCTTTTATGTATAATATTTGATACCCATGGCTAGTACCACTATTAATTAAGAAAAAGAATATAATGTTTACAAGCTTGGTAAAGTTAGATTTAACCCCTTCGGTATAGTAGCGCATTTTTGCAGTTATTCTGCTTATTAGTCGGCGATTTAATACAGCTTCGGAAATTCATGTGAGGATTAAGATAGTATGGACTCTGGTCATTAATCTTCTGACCTTCATAGACCCTTCCTAATGTCAATAAAATCATCCAATCATACCCAAACTCGTGGTAAAAATGTGTCTCTGTACGGAAGGGTGTTAAAAGAAAGATACAAAGAAACTGGTTCTCATATAAGGCAGATGAATAGAACTGAGTCAATGAAGTTAAGAATAAATGAATAACAATAAAAAGTTTGGGTTTTATTACGCAATGCATGTACTCGCCATGGCTGCAGGAGGATCATTCACAACATTGCCAGTCTGTCTGTTTTGTGTATACCCCTTTCTTATCACGAGGGCTTCTCAAGGTCGCTCGTGATCGCTTCCCTTATCACCTCCACTGTCACAATGTCTCGTGCTTTGGTCCACACACAGCCAGACGACGGGAGAGTTCTTTAAGGCGTAAATTGCACCCTCAGGAATTTAAAAACAAGGAACTTTTTTTTTTTCTTTTTTTTCTAGGATTTAAGGTCAAAGAGTGGATTTTGAAAGAGATCAACAGCTGAAATGATTGACTTTGGGAATTTAGAGAGAAAGAATATATTTTAAACGATTTAGAGGTGACATAACGGACTTTTGGGATATTTAGTGTGAAAGAGTAGACTTGTAATCCTCTTAGTACTGGGACGCATTTTTACCATGCGTTTTGGGTGTAATTAGATGATTTTATTGACATTACGGAGGGTCTATGGAGGTTAAATAACTAATGGCTAGATTCTGTACGATTTTTATCCCCCCCTCCCCCGCCAGGAGTTTCTGAACCTACATAAAATCGACAAATAATAAGTAGAATAAATAAGAAAATTCGTCCCAATAAAGAGATCGAGCCGAAATAATTGACCTTTATGGAACCTAGAGTGAAAAAAAAAAAAATTATAAAAACGTCTTAGGCCGAAATTATGTACTTTTGGAAATATAGAGTGAAAGAGTGGACTTTAAAGGAGATCAATGATCGAAACAGTTTTTTTTTCTTGTAGAGTGAAAGAATGGATTTTTATATGTCTTAGAGCCGAAATTATGAACTATGAGGTGAGAAAAAAAATTAGGTTGCGGTAATTTTCAGTGTTGGTCTACTCTGAATCGCTTTGTTCTTTCTTTTTTTTCAAAGACCAGTTGTAATTCGAAAGGTTCTCCATAGTGTTTTTGTTGTTGGAGATTGGAATATTTGTTGAATTACACCTTAACCCCTTCAGTACTGGGGGACACATTTTGACGAGTTTTGGGTGTGATTAAACGATTTTATTGACATTACGAAGAGACTATGTATATCAGAAGATTAATGGTCAGAAAAGCGACAAGTAATAGGCAGAACGAATATGAAAGTGCATCTCATTACTGAAGGGCGTTCACTTAATTTACTGCCACTGGAAACCATGAATGTCCTAATTACTTCCACCAGAGGCTTTAAAAAGTATTCCAGGTAAAATGTCACAATGTATGAAGGATGGAAGGAACTAGAGAAGGGAGGAGCGAAGGATCGGAAGGTGAGGAGTCATCGTCCCTCACCTTTATAGTGGGGGAGTAAGGGGGTAGGCTTAAGGACACTGTGGAGGGGAGGGGGGAAGAGGAGGAGGAGGAGGAGGAGGATTGTCTGCGGGGAAGAACAGAGGATACTTGATTCATGAGGTGAAGAAGAAACGATGTCCGTATTGAGAAACACTTTGCTCCTTCACCATGACTATTTTCCAAGAACACAGAAATGACCAGCGAGGTTTCCAAGAGTGGTCCTCCAACTAATAACGTGGGAATCTTGTTAATCTCCTCTATAACCTTAAAAACACCTTAGAAATTCGTGTAGATTTGAATAAAGCCTTTTGAAAAAGTAGACGTGAGGCACAGAAGTGTTTGAGAATGCGAACCTCGGCCCCCTCCCCTCCCATCTTGAGCCCCTCCAAACAGTGCCTCTCCTGCCGGGGGTACACGTCAGTCTTCGCATCGCCACTTCTCCTCTTCCCTCTCTATTGCTTCTTAATCGCTCCAGACACCGGCAATCCCTATATTAATTTCATGCGCTAAGAATGTATACGGACTTATCTTTGTATTATATCGTTTCAATAATACTATAGACTCAGAAACTTTAAACCATTTTGGAGTTATATACATTTAGTGTCTACAAACGTCATATAAGCAACAATGCAGTAAACACGTCTTTTTACTTTCCATTCGTATCGTAAAACTATTAACAAAGCTTACTTGATTCCCATAGATCGAGTAAATCTGAACCCCATACTTGACTGTTGCTTTTCTTATAATAGAGACATGGCTCATGGAAATCCACCAGGGGAGAGAACACACACCTGTTGAACTCGTTGAATTTCAGACACGTTAGTGATGTTCCTCTTACTCAACTCACTCTACATGACACGTCACGTTCCTTGCCCCCTCCTATCCCTCCCTTGCAGGTACTCACTTATCTTAGGGAAACTGAATGGATTACACAGAGAGAAGTGAACACGTTATTAATGTTATTCAATTTCAGTCACTCATGTCTTTGTTACACCACCCACCACTCCCTGACCTCCCCTCTTCTATCTTACAGGTATTTTACTCACTTGGCTTGAGAAGACTGAATGAATTACCGGGCGAGAAGAGGTTGTAGGCGCGTCCCTTTATTCCACACTTCTCTTCTTGGGGAAGGTACAACACCGAGCTATCCTTAGTGACTTCCGTGGCCATGCCGGCGGCTCGGTGATAGCACGGGAGCCAATGTTCCCTGGCACTGGTCGTTAACCTCACACACTACAGAAACTTTGACAGGAGAAATCCTGCGTTCCAAGACGATTACTTGACTCAGACGTGCATCAGTGAGTCAAGGGGCACGTGGCCTCCAGTCACCACACCACACCAAAGGTTAGTGATTTAGCGCCTGTGTCGTGTGTGTGTATGTGTGTGTGGTGGAGCGTTAGTGATGTTAAGCAGACGGTGGTCAGAGATGTACTGGTGACGGGAGGTAGTGCGAGCCGATAATATGAGGTGAATGTTGCTACCGTCATTCACCGTCACTCCCCCCCCCCCCATACTCCCCGCGCTGCCTCTCTGACCCCCCATGACACATCTGTCTACCCGCCACCCACCCGCTCCTCCACACTACCACATCACCCGACTCCCGCCCTCCCCCTCCTTCGGTCAGTTGCATACCGCTCAAGGAACTGCCGTCGCTTTCAGGAGCCTTTTTTATTTTTCCTGTCATCACACACACACACACGCGCGCGCGCGCGCGAAGAAACTATCTATATTTGGAAACGAACGACACAAGCTTAGTTCAAATCTTATAATAAAACTCCGGTTAATTGAAATGCAATCCTAATCTCTCTCTTATTTTCTTCCCCAATGTTACTTGTTTATACAAAGGTTAGAAAAGGTGGCACGTGCTCTCTTTCTCTCTCTCTCTCTGGTGTCAAGCAGTGTGAGCATAGCAAAGGAGTCACGTGATTCGATCGCTTGTCCTCAGGGTCTGGCTGTGGTGTAATAACATATCCATTGTTCTTCCTTATCCAAGTTTTTACTAGTCATGCTGGAGATGTTTTGGGCAAAAATAATGTCTTTGCCAGCTCATTGCTTCTTCTTGAGGTTACAAAATAAAAGATAATAAAGATTTAGGGGATTAGATCTTTGGTATATGAAGTAGGATAAGTAGAAAATTCAATATCATAACTTTAAATGTTGATGTGTCATTGTTTTTTGTAATTTCACAATTCTGTCAACCATAAAACAAAAAGAGAAGCATGATAGGGCAGTGGTAAACCTTTGATGACACAATCACGTATGCTGTGTATTGTAATAAATTCTTGATTAAATATTAAATACAATATCAATATATAAGCTAACAAAATGAGGTAATTTGTACATATGTGTGAATGTGGGTTCAACATATGTATGGTGGTGCTATGCAAAAGGCATAAAAGAAGTCTAATCTAGTTGTAAAAAAATATAGAATATTTTCTTTTAACATTTGTATATTCATTTCTATACTACTTATTTTGGCTGGCCCCAGTATGTTGGCTTCACTGGAAGTATTTTGTTTTCATTTTGAGTCCAAAGCTGCCTTCACCATATTGCAGAGACACAACACTTCACATTATCCCACCAACAATTACTGCAGACTGGAGTTAGAGGTCTCAAGTATCATAGTGTGCACTGCTTGAGGGCTTATCTCAGGGTCCAGCATCTGCTGTGTCTGGCTTGTCTCTGCGGCAAATGTAGGGTTGGAAACAATCAGGATATCCCCTCTTCTGCTTCCCTCACCATCTTGTGTCTCCAGCTCTGCTCTCTCATCACTTGGTATCCAGATCTTGATGGTGGGCTGTGGCTGACTCATTTCACCAGTGTCTTCAGAGACTTTTGTGAGGATAACCACCTCCTCACAGTCTGCCACAGCAGAGTCGTGAATGGTGGCCGGCAGAACCTCAGCCTTCCCCTCCCTTGCTATGATTAAGGCATCACCATTGGCTGTGTCTTCATTGTTCAGCAAACACCCAACATCGATAGGCTCCACGTGTGCATCACAGGATATCTGGCCGGCAATGCTCCCAAGAGTGATGCTGCTGCCTTCCTCTAAGGTGGTGGCAGAGGTCAGTAGTGGGTAGCTTAGCTGCACATGGCCAGCCTCTCCACTAGCCACCTCCTGCTCTGCCATGTTGCTAACCAGATGAACCACTGGGCCAAGGTCACCTGCAGAACTTCCATCAGCAAGCTGGTCATCAAGCACCTGGGGTTGAGAGGTGTTCTCAAAGTGCTCCTCTTCCCCAGCAGTTCCAATGACCTTTATGTCACAGTATGGGGAGTTGCTGCTCTCCTCCTTTACCATGTTATCTGGCACCTCAAAGTAGATCTCAGGGAGGCTGGTCACCTCATTGTGGCACTTCAGCATGTGCCTCTCATAGCGCTCCTTGATGCGGAACTCACTGAAGCAGTGTGGGCAGCGGAGTGGCTTGAGGCCCGTGTGCACCCACTTGTGTTTCAGTAGTGCCTCCTTGGTCTTGAAGTCCTCACTGCATATGTGGCACAGGAATGGACGGCTGTTGGTGTGGATGCGCTGGTGGCTGACCATGTTGCTGTACTGGTTAAAGGGACGGCCACACACCTGCACAGAGGAGCAAAAGGATTGAGGTCACTGTGATGTTATAACTTCACAGGGAAACTAACTTATGTGCCTACATCCCACCTCCTTTTCAGCCAGTGCTAGTTTGAAAATATTAGAGCATTGTATAGGACACTTCTTCATAACACTTGGTAGAATCTCAGAATACTCACTTTACAGCAATATTTCTTCTCCCCCGTGTGGATGACCTGGTGGTTCTTCAGCAGAGTGGCATTACAAAATGTCTTGTCACACACACTGCACTCAAAGGGACGCTCTCCAGTGTGCACCGACCTTATGTGTACCTTGCGAAAGGAAGAAAATAGAGTACAAAGAGTAATAAACAAGTATCTTAAAGAGATTGGTGCTATTCACCTTGTTTTTTTTATAATTGTAATAGAGTAGCGATAAGTCCTAATTGTTTGTCTAAAGTTTGTTCACCTTAAAAACACCTCATCAGGCTTTTGCAGTAGTACAGATTCAGTAGATCAATGCAGGTGGTGAGGATTTGTAATCATGGCAAACTTCAGACCAGTGGTATGCAATGGCTCTTTTCTGCAACACACTAGAGACTGATGGAAAACTATTATAGTGTCTTTGATGAGGTACATAAATCTAATTCTAATTTAACACTTGTCTGACTCTTTGCAGTCTTACAATTCAGATTAATTCTTCCTTACCTGTAATGAGCTTGCTTTTGAATAGGTCTTTTTGCATTCATGGCATGCAAAGGGTCTCTCTTTTTGGTGAATAGTTGCAATATGGTTCCTCAGGTTTCTGTACGATGTGAGTTCCTTGTCACAGTGGGTGCAGTGGAAGCGTTTACCTCCCTCGTGAGTTGCAATGTGTGCCTGGAGATCTTTTCCCACCTTGAATGTCTTATCACAATACTGAAAAAAAGTAAGAGAATAATTAAACTAATTAAACAACCTCCCTATTTTTTATGTTAGAAGGTAATCTAGTCAGGGGCAAAATAAAAGGTTGTTAAAAAAAGGCCTGCTGAATTTTATGGACTGATTTTTTTCTTTCTTTTTTTAGTGTGTGGCTGCAGCTCTACAGTTTTCTAAAAGGGCTTTTAACTGCATTTCCAAAAAGTAACTGAAAGGGTAGGGAAGGTCAACATTGCTTCTATTCTACAAGCAGAATAAAAGCCTTACCTTGCACGGCAGATTGGCAGTTCTGTGTCTTTTCTCATGCTGGTACAAGTCACAACGCCTCCTGAACATCTTCCCACAGTACCTACACATCTGCCTTGCCTCATCATGCACACCTCGAATGTGTGACTGGCAGCTGCGTTGATCAGAGAACTTCTTCCCACAGTGTTCACATTCAACCTCACTCTGGCATGATGAAGAATATGTTATAACTCACTCCACACAGGGGAGAAGAAATATTGATATAAAGCGAGTATTAATAGATTCTGGCTTGTGTTATAAAGAAGTATTCTTTAGAATGCTCTAATATTTCATAACATACGGAAATAAGATGTGCAGAAGAATGAATATGTATAAAAAAACAAGGTTGATGTTATGAGTAAAATACATATAAACAATTACGTAAAGTATTTAACAATTTTGGCTGTGTATACATTATAATGAAAACAATACTTTCTAGGGATTGATGACAAAAATTCACCTTAGCTTACCTTGCTCTTATCACCAATAAAACCAAAAGTCTTGTTTTCAATGCTAATTTCTTCTACAGTGTCTTCTGCTTTACTCTCCTCTATGGATACCCCACACTGGCTGCTCTCTTTGTTACAGTCACTCGTCTGTAGAGAACAGCACCTTCACTTTATGTTCAGAACCGCTACAGTTATCTTTATGAAAACTGAGTAACCTTCAACAATCTTATTTCCATAAATGAGTTACAGTTACAGCCAAACATTACACTAATTAATCTCTTGCTAATGTTGCAGGTTTTCCCATTCTTTACCAATTCTTCAATTAATACCTAAATATGAACCATTACACCGTCATGGAACTTATCTATTTACAGAATGTTCCTTACTGTTGGTATTATGCAGCTTTGAATCTCCTCCGATATCCACTGGTTGATGTCAACACTGCCCCTGCCAGGCTGGTACTTCTCTGCTGAGCTGCCTCCAGTGCCTCCCTGTGAGGACTGAGGGACTGGACACACCTCGTCAGGGAAATCTTCACATCCTTTCAGCAATGCCTTGGAGATGAGCAGTGTTAAAAAGTGAGTCCAGGTACGGTTCTCTCACCTATGATGTGACACTTTATATTAACAATTTCAGTATTAATCTAGTAGTTGTTATATCATGATCTAGTGAGTTTAATACTTTCTTGCAACAGTAGATCAAACATGGACTTTAACTTTAAAAATATATTTTGGATGTTGTTTTCAGTGGAGCTTCATATAGAAAATATGTTACTATAAAAAAAAAAAAAAAAATGTGTGTGTTGAAGGGGTAATGTAAAACAAAAATATGGAATAGATATGAAGACACTAAACCTGGAATTTGAAAAGTCCATCTTCTTGTTCCTCTTCTTCAGTTTTATCCTCATGAAGTGGATCTGATATCTTGTGATGGTGGGTGAGGGATGTTACTTGCTTGAGAGGGAAACTTGCAAGTGAAGACGAAGGAGACATCATTGGAAGCTCCTTTACTTCTGACAGCAAAGATGATGGTGGAGGTGGTGAGCCAATGGCTATGGTGGAAGGTTCCAGTGTTCTTTCATTAATGCCCACAGAACCATCCTGTACAATAGCTGATGGACAAGATATTTCTGGTAATGCCTCAGACTTTGTAGCAGCATCAGAGAGATAGGGCTGGTCAGGTGCAAATATTGGAGGCATGATGACTGTGGATGATGGGGATGCTAATGCTAATGGGAGCTGTGGAGTGGGGCTCTTGTTTTCTTTCCCACTAAATGAGGAAGAATCATTGAGAGAAGGTGGTAGAGGAGGAGGAGCAGGAGGAGGAGAGCAAGAAGGAACAGGAAAAGGGTTCTTTGTTGTATCACTATCATTTGTCAATTCATTTTCACCTTTTTTATCAGTTTCCACAATAAAAGAAGTCAAAGCAGGCACTGCATGTTTTGGTAGTTTATGACAAAAATCAGACTGGTGTGCCTTTCCTGGGTATTGCACAGGTGTTTCCTTTTCAATATTTAACAATCCTGGCAATTTTCTCCTTTTCCATTTCCTCATTTTGGGGAGATTTACCTCATAAATATCTGCACTATATCTGCTCTTTATTTTCCTACGTCTCCGCCCTCCTCCCACTCCACCAACAATTCCATTGCCCTGCTCTGCTCTAACTTCCTCCTTTCCTTGGACAACAGATTTTAAAACTTGAGACTGAGCACCTTGTTTGTCACTGGACCTGTTCCTTTTCCTGCCTTTTCTCTGATGAGGAATTTCTGAGATCATTTGTGGCTCCATTATTCTTCCCTGAGATATTGTATTGTCCTGCTCAACAAGTCCCTCCAGCTTCATACTAGAAGGATAATAATCTGTGAAATCCTTTATCTGCAACAGATTGGCAGCCTCCAACACACTCTCCCTGATGCCTGGAGGAACACCGGTGCTACCACAGTACAGGAAGTTGAGGATGCAGTGCAGGGCTTCTGGCACCACATGAGGCACGGTGATGTTGACACAAGCATCACGGTGTTCAAGGTAATGTTCATTCAATACCTGAAATACAAAACATTGATGTAATTCTTGGATGGTTACAGAACATCTTTAGTAGTATGTTGCACATATTTTTGTGAGTGAGTAAATACACATTTTAGACAAGAACCTTGGCTATATTTTGGACTGCACTTACAATATAATCATAATTGACTTTAATTGCTAACCTTCATAATGTACAAAAAAAAAAAAAAAAAAAGAATCAAGGTAAGCTGCTCATCAAAATAATTTGCCTCCATTGTTTAACATCCTAAGTCTACCTTTCTGAGAAAGGGTGAAGCAGCCCCTAGTATCAATTTGTGAGCAGGAAAGCTAATGGAATCCTTATGAGAGATCTTCTTTCTTGTTGTTTGTCTTGGTGTGATGGTACTATGTTGACCCTCCACACTGTTAGCTCCACTCATTGCTGTGTGTAGATACACATCCACCTGTACATCATCCTCTAGGAGTTTGTTTGCCACCTCCCAGATGACACTGTTATGGCTGCTCCAAGTAAGATGATTCATGGTGTTCTGAAACATTGGAAGAATTTCATCATGTGTTACCTTCTTCCTTGAGAGACAAAATAAGTTGTAGTACGACATACATTAAGCTTCCCAGTAGCATCTTCATGGAACAGCTAAAATATACACTATAATACATCATAGGAGACATTATTAGTAAGACTCACCACATACAGGAAAACAATAGTGGGGTGACAGAGAGAAATGCTTTTCACTTAAGTGTTAAAAAATTATATTTATTCTAAGTTTGCTGTTAAGGCAGAGATGATCTAATAAATCATGAGACCTTGTGCGTTGGTGAAATAAAAAAAAAAAAAAAGGTAATGTGATGTTACGAAGGAATGGGGGGGCACTGAAGCAGAGATTTCTAACACTGCCTTGGGTAGTGAAGATATTGGCAACGCTGTCTGAGGTAGCTGTAGTAAGATGAAGATGGAGGTTTGGCCAAGGATCCAGCCAATCAACGTGCTGGAGACCATGACCCTGAGAGCTCATGTGTCTGTGCCTGCGAGGCAGTGTGTCAGTGACAGTGACGCTAGTACCGGTTTAGTGAGGGAAGGAAGTGTTACGTTGAAGTTACCGTCAGTGTTTGTGTTGCTGGGGAAACATCTGTGCAATGACAGACGCAAAGTGAGCCAGAGCCTTGCCTAACCTTCCAGTGTGTTTTGCCCCACTGTCAGCTACGACCACCTAATCCACCCTAAGGAACGTGCAATCATTACAGCCTCTCTGTCTGGGCTACAGCTGTGTAAGTAATGAGGTTACAAAAACTCTCCATGCTCTCCGCTGGATTTCCTACTTACTTTTATATGTATACTTACTGTTTTAAGTCCACTCCGGGAAAACCTGGGATATCACTGTCATCGTAAATAGTAATGACATGCATGGAGAGGGGCAGTGGGACTGTGCTTGTTAATGTTTACGTCCTGCGGAGCTACGCAACACAACGTCCCCGTCTGCCAGTTTGTTATTATTGTCTGAGTGATAGGTGAACACGACACTGCCATCTGGAGCACCCCTCAACAACAGTTTATTTCCATGCCTCTATGATTGATATATTGATTTTCGTTTATGGAGTATATTTGACAATAATGATGTTAGTGACACCTCTCGTTATACTATATAGAGAGTCATGACATTTTTATTTTAATCAAGGAAATAGTTTGGGCTCGTTGGTAACCCCTAACCCGCGAACTACTGAGAGACGTCTCTCTCTCTCTCTCTCTCTCTCTCTCTCTCTCTCTCTCTTCCCTGCAAATTTCACTCCATTCTTCCGTTCACCCTCCCATGTATTTATGATATTTACATGTATTTAAACTCGTCAATGTAGAAATCTGATGATTTTGGAATATTATCTTAAAGTTAAATTGCTATGAATACTAGATATTTATCATTGAGACATTCACCTAGTTAAAAATGACAGGCATAGAAAGATATCATAAACGAATGAACAAATTGTCAATCTCGTGTTTTTATTTCCTTACAGATTCAACGTTGTTTTTCTCCATGGCCTCCCACACCCTTCGTCAGACTCTAGTGGAGAGGAACAAGAGAGACCAGCTGGGGTGTCACAACCAGTGATGGAGACCTGTAATGGTGTGGATTAGCGCCGAGTTTGATATCACTGTTTTTACGTATTCTTTGGTATTTATAGGCCAAATAGTTTTTTTCCGACCATTTTTTAGAACTTTTTAGGCATATTGTAGGAAAAGCAATTTTTAGACACCTTATACAGTTCCAAGTGTTTAAACAATGGGAACATCTTTTGTCCCTTCATTAGCGAGGTAGCGAGGCATAGCATCCGGGGGAGGCAGGAGGCTGGTGTTCTCAGGAAACTGTAGACCACAGTTTGTCAGGCAAGTTGCTTTCATCCTCTTCAGTAGTGAACTTGGGTATCCTAGGCAGCTAGAAACATGAAAAAAAAAGAAAAAAAAAAAAATGGGAAAGAGAAAACGGACACGCATCTTCCACACTATTAATTCTTCCTAGCTCCTACATCTAGCATGCTACATTTTCTCCAGCTACTTCAGTCAATTTTTCATTCGCAACAGCTGGTCGCGTGTGACGTATATGTCTTTTGAACAGTACACATGATAAAACATTTTTTTTCAGTGAGGTTTTAACATGTCGGGTAAGTATTTTTTTCCTCTTCTTATTGACAAAAAAAAAAAAAAAAGGGAATAAACAATTATTACGAATCAACAAAGTAATTATACAACTAATTTTACTCTTTATTTTCAGTTAAGGTGCAAAAATGATTTAATATTATTTTTAATTATATTTTTCTCATTAAAACTATACTTCCCACAAACCTAGACTGCATGTATACTATTGTTTTTGTTTTGATTCTATCGTTTATTTTCCTTCCCCCTCTCAGCTGATCTGAGGAGAGGGTTGGTCTCGCAGCCAGCAGCAGCAGATTGTGTTCTCATGTGTACCCTTTCTTCACTGCCACAAGGACACCAGTCAGTGCACGAGGGTGAGTATGAGAACAGTGAAAAGAGGAGTGTGGAGGTCGATATAAGAGGAAGAATAGGTGGGTGAGGCTGTGAATACTAGATAGTGGGAGACAGGCTGAGGGTTGTCCCTGGTGCATCGTTGTCTTAATTACAATGCTTCGCTTATTGGCAGTGCGGCAGTGACAGGCAGAGAGTCATTGTCACTCTCTTCAATTGCCTATACATGGTTATCCTTTATGGGAGCGTGGTATACTGTCCTGTAGCTTGTCGATCTGAGGTGTTTGTCGCCTCAAGTATCTTCTCTGAGTACTACGTCCGGTCCTAAGTACTAAGTCCCGTTAGGCCATATGGGTGAGGACGGGAACGACTGAACAGGTGGTAATGGTGAGATGAACTTGTAGGCATATACCTTGCTGGAAGTGGATTTCCTTTACTGCTGCCTGGCTGGGCTGCTTCCCGTGTGGATAGTACGATTAAGCATTCTTCATGCAAGAAAGGCCGTTCAATGTCACCTCTTTGAGACCTTACTTTGATATAGAAATCTAGATCATACACACACACACACACTTGATGATATCTGTAGAGAGAGAGAGAGAGAGAGATCCTACTAGAGTTGAATCATCATTTGACATGCATAATCAGTCGTCTACTTGGCTAAATTTTGTGTTAATAGTGGCACTTAAGTCCACATAGGCACAGGTAAAGATTCATGTAATATTCAAAGACCATTCATTTCCCACATGATCTTTTCCTAATGAGGAGTCTTGCTTGTCTTTTTCTCATGTTTAAAACATCTAATCTTGTTTTTCAAGGTTAAATTGTGTGTTTTACAGATTGTGTTGAGTGGACATGCCATCACAAGCCATCAAACCCACCTCCCTTGGGATGACAGGAATCAGGAATAATGATACCTGGACAGATGGCCTTCCTATCTGCAAGCTTTCAGGTACTCACATGTCTTATCAATCTTCATCATAAGAATATTATCTCTAATGTAGTCATATCTATTTTTACTTATTTACTAAAGTAACTATTTATTTAGCTTCAGATTAGAAAATTACTCTGAGAGTAGATTAATGCCCTCAGGTTCTTGAATTTTCTTTCATACAAACAATTGAGTAACATTTAATAGAATGGTACTGTAAGGTAGTATAAGGATCATGTTAATCCTTAGGATTTGAAATTAATGCCAAGTCTGTAGTTTTTTTGCTAAAAGGGTCATGCAGTAAACTATATACAGTGGTAACTCTTGATTAAAATTTAATTCATTCTTTTTGGCTGTTTAAATTGCGATAATTGGAATTAGGAAGCAATTTTTATCATTGAAAATAATGTAAAAATATTTAATCCATTCCAGTTTACTTTAAATAAAAAATACTACACTCAACCCCACAGATATTGCGAGAAATTGGTCCCTTAACATTGCTGCAATAGCCATTGTTATGAAGTAATGGGGGAAAAGATTGGACCTGGCCCATCTGAGTGGCATCTTGTTTTCCCACATTTTGAAAGAGTAAAGTAAATCCATTAAAAAAAAAAAAAAAAAATCAGGCATAGCAAAAAACTTATTTACTTCGGTGTGAAACTCCCGAGTCCTGATGAAGATTAAACTTCTTCTTCTTCTTCTTCTTCTTCTTGTGACCTTTATGGCTTCCTATCGCTCAGGTCTAAGTGCTTTCACGGTGTAGATCCCAAATCCAACCTGAAAACAAAGGCTGAAAAGAAAACTCACACGCTGTCAGCACTTCTCCTACCTCTCTTCTATATTCCCAATTCTACCTGTCTCATCTCCCACAACTTCACCATGAACCATTTCATAGCCTCTATAATTTTTTCATGAGCATTGGTCTCATATAAGCCTACGTAGTGCTGTACTAATACCTCAATCATCCTCATTCAATCTTCTGTTCCATTCTTCCTCTCCTATCACTGACACTATGACATTTATGAGGTCTTTTCTATGGCCTTCATATTTTACACATTCCACTATAAAATGCTCCACAGTTTCCCTTTGGCCAGCACAAAAACTACAGTTTTGGTCTTCATTTCTCTTCCTGGCCTTCACTTCCAGGGACTCCAAGACTCCCCCGGGTCCCCGCCTCTCTCTCATGCACTAAATACAGGAACAAATTACGTAGTATTCCCCTTCACTCCGTCCCTATCCTCTCCCATTCGATATACAAAGACCGAGTAGGGCCCCCCCAACTCCCGCCCTCTCTCTCTCTCTCTCTCTCTATTATCAAGTAGAATATATTTTCCCAGCATCATTTCCAACAGGAATTATTTCAAGAAAAGTATAAATTATTGTACAAAACTGCAAGTTATTGTATTATGGTAGTTTGCACAAATGACAATGATATTTAACAAATCATTCTTCATTGGTTGTTGAAAGTGTTAAATATATCTTCATTTGTAAATAAGTTTGCCTGTGACCAGAGTAGAAGGCCGCACAGACTGGGGTGGTAGGTAGGAAGGGATCAGGGTTGGGGGCTGGAGTAAGCCAGGCAACTAGGGGCTGGAGTGACTTGAAAGCCATTCACGAGTCGCAAAAGAGAGAGGTGTTCACGGCAGAGAAGTCGGCTGACTGGCAGGAAGACGGAGTCAGCTGCCACATGTTTGTGTTCGAATTGAGAGGCCGCGTTCAGATTAGAGGTGAAAATTTGTTCACCCAATGTGTTCAGATTGGGAAATGTTCGAATCAAGAGGTACCACTGTATTTATTCATGAGCTTTTGCTACTTCAGGTCTTTTATTGGTTTGAATAAAGCTTTCCAACATTGGGGGTGGCTCATTAACACTAAGATACTGGCTTAAGTTAGGATAATACATGCTTTTTGCAGCCATAGGGGTTAATTATATCAAATTGTCTAAATATCTAGTGTTTTACTGCATGGTACTGCAGCTATGTAAACAGTTGCAAATGATTCCTACAGGTGTGGGCATGTCAGCCAATCAAATGTATCGGGAGGATGGAACACCTTGCTCTGAACATGAGTATGAAGACCGCAGCATCCATTTCTGCCTTGACCAACAAAATAGCACTTACCTTTATGGAGTGTTTGATGGACATGATGGAGCAAGGGCAGCTTACTTTGCTTCACAGGCAAGTCATGTTAAAAGTTTAATGTTTTGATCAGAATCATTAGAATTATGTAAAGTGATTTATCCATGAAAGAATTTTTACAAGTCGTGTTGAAAGTTTAATGTTTTGATTAGAATCATTTGAATTATGTAAAATGATTTATCCACAAAAGAATTCTTACAAGCAATAGAAATTCCTTCAAGATAATAGATACAAAAGGAAAATCAGAGAATATCATTAAAGAAAGTATGAATAAGATGTTTCACTGTAAGTATTAGTTATAGGATGGGATTACAGGATAGAGACCTGCTGCTATTTTCCAAATATTGAGCAGAGATTTTTGAAATGGTGTAGCGTGGCAAGAGATACACTTAAATTATCATTAAAAAAAGCTTTCTTTTTGCCTGTAGAGGATGCCTGCAGAATTAAGTTTTGAACAGCTAACAGGGAAAACAAGCGAGGAAGAAGTGAAGGAAGTGTTCCGAGAAGCTTTCCTAGCAGTGGAGAATGCCTTTCTCGAATCTGTTGATCCCAAAATAGCTGAGCGTACTCAGCTCCTTGACAAGATTCCAGATGGAATGTCCCAGTTTGAGGTAGCTCAAAAATTTCCAGAAACTGTCAGCAGACTGCAGGTTGGTATGTTGAGGACTTGTTTGCCATCAATTTAATCTGTCACAGTTAAATGCAAAGTTTTTATCTAATTATGTAAATCCTTTCATTGTCACTACAGGTCCTTGATCAAGAAATACGTGGAGGCACAACAGCTGTGGTGGCATTGATGCATGGCGGTGTTCTCTATGTGGGCAATTTGGGAGACTCACGTGCACTGCTTTGCAAAAAAGACAGGTTGATTGATTGTTCAATATAAATTAAAGTGCTACAACATCATTAATTATATTGTAGACCATCATGAATACAAGCATCTCAAATAAATTTTCAGTTTTTTTTCATTGTAGAATGACTGATTGTAGCTTTTTCTCCATAGATCAGGTGTCCTGAAGGTCAGACAACTCACAGCAGACCACACCACTAGCAGCCATGACGAAATTCAGCGCCTTGCTGCGCTAAACTTGCCAGCATCCAAAATAAAGGGTTAGTAGTAGTTTTATAAGTTTTAACATGTCTTACCATCTTTGAGATAAAAACTCTGATATCTACTAACTCACTCCCCTACATACATACAGGAGCAAAGTTTGGCAACCATGAACTGACTCGTTGTATTGGCAACTACTTTGTGAAAGGCGGCTACAAGGAGTTCGACATCCTAAGCTTGGCGACCTCAGAACCAGTCATTGCTGAGCCTCACATCATTTGTTTGCCCATTGATGAGTCTTGTAGGTCAGTGGTCATCTGAACAGAGTATTTTCACTGTATTATTTGTCCACATTAGAAGTGGAATACTTTTCTTAATCTCTACCAACACTGCATTTTATCATGCACATAATTATTGTTTTATAGTTTCCTATTGCTGATGAGTGATGGGCTTTACAAATCCTATCAAGATTCTACAGGATCAGAACAAGTTAATAAAGAAATTGCCCAGATGGTAGTGGAACAGGTGAGTCTCAGATTGTGTTTCAAATTACTGTGTTTTTGCAACTAGTTCAATGTCTTATGGTAAAGATTGTTTTTCACCATTACAAATGATTTCATTGATGTAAAATGGAAAAAAACCAGCATGTAGAATAACATACTACTGTATAAGAGAATATATTAGATTAATTTATTTTTTAACACCTGCAGTAGTTATCATATAGTTTACTTTAGTTGATTTCTGATCCTTCTTAATATACATATAATATGGAAAATACTATACCTTCCCTAGTTTGTCTAGATAACTGACTCCATCTTCCTTAGTGCATTGCAGCAGCTGACTGCCCTCCCAACCACCACAAAACTGAAAATTTCAATTCTCAGCCCATTAAACTACACTACTTGTTTCCTCAGTTTGTGGAGCAGCCAACCCTGACCAGCGTGGCTCAGACTGTGGTGGACAAAGTGGTACGACTTCACCATGACAACTACCTCACTAAGCGAAGTAATGTCACCTTCAGGGACGACATCAGCCTTATTATTCGCAACTTTAACTTCCAGCTCCGTGGAGCCCTCACCCCTGGCGCTACCTCCCCTCGACCCCCACCTAGACCTCTACCACGTCCACAGCCACAACCAAAGGTGGTGAATGTTTTGTTTTTTCAGTCTGGTCTGTGAAAACATTATTTATACTGACTGAAATGATGACCTCTGCAGAATGGTATTTTTAGATATTGTTTTAAAGTTTGTATGAGTATAGCTAAGTAGACACCAATAAGTGGACACAATTAATTTTTTCATTATAGGTTAGTGAAGGGTTTAAGATTTTGGAGTTTAAGTTATGCTGTAGGTAAAAATATATTTTCTAGATTAATTTTGAAGATCTGCATCTTATTTAACTCATTTAGTAGATGAAAAGAACTACTTGGGAAAATAATTACAGTCTAACTCAAAACAAATTTCATCTTTCAGGATTACTTGTCTTCCTCCTCTAGCAGTGAGGATATGACCCTCCGTGAGGACTCTGATGTCTTGTCAGGCCTACCAGACGCTCGGCTCCTACCTGGAGGACGGACCCATCGCCTTGATTGTCTGGATGGGGTTGTCCACTCTGGGGACCTACATACCACTGACACCAATACCACTTCCACTGAATCCTCTTATCTTCAGAATCCTAGTCTCACACAGTTTTCCTTAGATGAAGATGGCAGGATCCTCCCCTATGTTAATTTTGATCTCTACTATCAGGCAGTAGATGATGCCAGAGAGGCTGGTCTCATCACAGACTCTCAGATTCACATGTACAAATGATCCCACTTAACCTCTCATCATCTTCACACTCATATAGTAACACATTGAAAAGAGTCTCAAATTTCTAGTCACTATTGTTATGTGTTTTCCTATTCCCTGCTCTGAGAAATAGGAATTGAGTGGCTCAGTGAAGTATGAAGTTATGAAAGTATGATGTGTGATGTGAAAAATAAAATAGAGAACCAAATTGTAGCATGCAATGCATAAAAAATCAGATTTTTTTTACTGGATATTAAACTGAACAAGGTGTCTGATTTTGTGCGTTGTGTGAGCTGAGTGCTGACTGACTCACCAAATGTTTACCACTGATTTTCATTTTTGTAATTTTTACTTTGATTTTGCAATAAGAATGTTTTACCATTCTTTCTAAAATGGTAAGCAGAAATATCTGGTATTACCTAGATGAAGGAGGATTCACCCACCTAATTTCATCACAATCATTTTAATGTTAAATTTTTTTTTGTGAAAAGCAGACACACACACACACAGACAGAGACAGATTGTGTGTTTGTGATTCAACTCAAACTGACGATGAATATTCCATATGAGTAGGTTCCCAGCCTGGTATCACCGTGGGATTGTATAGCACAGTATGACAGAGGAAACCAGCCAACTCATTTGTGAAAAAGAAAACCATAGTCACCACTAAATATGAACATGACATTTTTTACTTCTTTTCCTTCCTTTAAAACCTTACTCAACCCTATCTTTAACTTGAATTTTGATATCTATAAGCTACCAAAAGTAAAAAGTATGTTTAAGTATAAAGGAAATGATGAAATGTTACGTGGTGCACATACTAAGGCAACTCATACATAGCCTGTATTGTGTGCGTGAGCAAACTGCAGATTACTTCCAGTCTCTTCAGCTGTTCCTCGACACACCTCATTGTGTAAATAAAATCATCTCTCATTACCTGGGGTTGGGTTGCACCTGTGTATCACGTGTACTGTATTTTGAAAGCTCCAAAAATCTCGGGCAACAGAACATGTGCACTTTCTCATATTCATAATTATTTTTATCAATTGTATGATACTTATATTCTGGAGCAACAAAGTATTTTCTTATATCTATTAAAGATTTCCCAATAGGAATTTGCATGTGTTTAATATTCCCATCTCATATATTCATATTTATAGCCAACAATTAATGCCATCTTTAATTTTGTTGCACCATAAATAGACATACAGATGGAAATGAAGTTTGAGAAAGAGGAATAAGTGCTAACACAATAAAATGTAATACATGAAAGGAAAGAAATTTTGAAAAATTTCTAAAACCAATGAAATAGCTGCATGAAAAATGTCTGCAGAGTTTTCAATCAAACACTGAAAGGAAAAGATGCAATGAAATGCATGGCAATCGAGTTCCATTTTTTTTTTTTTTTTTAAATGATCTACAGGTTACACAATGATGAATATCACACATTACTTTATTCACCGCTATAGGTGCTTACTTATTGTATAGATACTACTTATCTACCTTACTTATCACTACTACTAGTACATAAAACTGCCTATCTGTCAACCCTACACTGATTCAAACGCCTTCAGTTCGAACCTTCACTACGACACTCCAAAGGCTATCTATACAAGCACAGCCTTTTCACCTTCCCATTATGTTTCTAATAACAAATTAACACCATTTCTACCTCAATACCACGAAAAACACTCGTGGGAGCGCGCGTGTTAATCTGTGTGGCCTTTGAAAACGGACATGGTGAGAGAGAGTGAGTGAAGCACCTTCTGTCTCTCATTCACTATTTCACTCTAGCCTCGCTTCTCGGTCCATCTCGTTAGTAAAAAGAGGCAAGAGGAGGCAAACCCTTCTTTTATCTTCGCCATGGCTAATAGTGGAGAAAAGATAGAAGCAATAAAGAAAGAAATGGAAAAAAAACAGCCATTTACTTTACCCTGAGAGAGAGAGAGAGAGAGAGAGAGAGTTATTCCATACGCACATACACATACACACACAAATGCACACATACACACACAAATGCACACACATACACACACACACACACACACATGCACACATACACACACAAATGCACACACACACACACACAAATGCACACACACACACACACATACACACACACAAATGCACACACACACACACACACATGCACACATACTTCCTCCTCCTCCTCCTCCTCTTTCTACCCCTTCAAAATACTGTTGTTGTTGTTATATATAATTCATCCATTCTTCATTCATTCACTATTCACTATCTATCACACAAAGGTAATTCTTAACTCTTAACTCTTGTACAACATTAAGTATTCTATCTATCCATCTATCTATCTTTGTCAATTCCACTACATAGGTGAAAAATAGAGGGAATTATAAGGGTATTTTTTTAAGATTCTCTCTCTTTCTTTCCTTCGGTCATATATTTTGTTTGTTTTTTATTGTTTTTAGATGAATAGAAAGTGTTTTTATCATTATTTTTATTATTATGATTCTCTTTCTATTTCTCTCTCTCTTCTTCAGTTATATATCGTGTTTATTCTTTTTCTGTTTTAAATAAGAGAAAGAAAAGTATTATCATTATTATTATCACTATTATTCTCTCTTTCTCTCGGCAAAAGATACAAGTAGGAAGGAAGGAAGGAAGGAAGGCAGATGAGGACAAGACAGAGGAGGAGGAGGAGGAGGAGGAGGAGGAGGAGGAGGAGGAGGAAAAGGAGGAGGAGGAGGAGGAGGAGGAAAAGGAGGAGGAGGAAGAAAACTAAGAAGAATAACATAAATGACTAAAAAAATGTAAAAAAAAAGAACAAATAAATACATCAATCAGTCTCTCTCTCTCTCTCTCTCTCTCTCACCATTCTTGCCGCACCCTCTTGACTGGGGTGCTCAGATCATGTCGGGAGGGGGAGTAGCGGTCCCTGGTGCGTCCCCCCCATACTCCCCCCCTGCTGTACTCTCTGCGGGACGACCCCCTCTCCCTGCCCCCCCACCCGTCGCGGCTCCTGTGGGGGTAGATGGGATTAGGTTAGGTTAGGTTAGGGTAGATTAGGGTACAAGAAATTAGGTTAGGTTAGTTTAGGGTAAACAAGATTAGGTTAGGTTAGCTTAGAGTATATTCTGTAGTGGTAGCACGCTTGGCTCACAACCAAGAGCAAACCTAACTTAACCTAACCATTAAAACACACACACACTAAAGGAAAAGTAACAAAAATTAACACACACTAAACAAACCTAACCTAACCATTAAAACACACACACAAAAACACACCCATTAATACAACAAACACACTAACAAACCCATTAACACACTAAACAAACCTAACCTAACCTAGCCATTAAAAAACACACAAAACACACCCATAAATACAACAAACACAATAACTAACCCATTAACACACTAAACAAATCTAACCTAACCTAGCCATTAAAACACACACAAAAACACACCCATAAATACAACAAACACAATAACTAACCCATTAAGACACTAAACAAACCTAACCTAACCTAACCATTAAAACACACACACAAAAACACACCCATTAATACAACAAACACAATAACTAACCCATTAAAACACTAAACAAACCTAACCTAACCTAACCATTAAAACACACACACAAAAACACACCCATTAATACAACAAACACAATAACTAACCCATTAACACACTAAACAAACCTAACCTAACCTAACCATTAAAAAACACACAAACACACCCATAAATACAATAAACACACCCATAAAAACAACAAACACACCCATAAATACAACAAGCACACCCTTTAATAAAACAAACACAATAACTAACCCATTAAAACACTAACCTAACCTAACCTAACCATTAAAACACACTAACTAAAGAGAAAAAGGAACAAAAATTAATACACACTAAACAAAACTAACCTAACCATTCATTAAAACACACACACACACACACAAACACCCTAACAAACCCACTCAAACACCCCACCAAAACACAAACACACTTACCTATCATCCCATTCCTCCCCAGCGCCCCTCCTGCCGTCATCTCTCCTGTCTCTGCCGCCGTCGCCGCCGCCGCCGCCGCTGTAGGAGGAGGAAGAAGCAGGGAGAGGAGGAGGAGTAGGAGGAGGGAAGAGGAAGAAGCAGGGAGAGGAGGAGGACGAGGGAAGAAGCAGGAGGAAGGAGGAAGGCCGAGGAGGAAAGAGGAAGGCCGAGGAGGAAAGAGGAAAACGAAGAGGAGCGAAAAATATGAGTTAGGAAGGAAGGAAAGCGAAGGATGAAAGAAAGAGGAGGAGGAGGAGGAGGAGGAGGAGGGAGGAGGAAGAAGAGGAGAAAAAAGAAGGAAGAGGAGTAGAAAGCAGCAGCAGGAGGACGCTGTCAACAAGGATGGCCGGTGAAGGAATCCCAGTTAAGAGACACATAGATGGCTACAATAGAGTACCCACCCCGCTAACCCGCCAGTTTTTGAAGTAGTATTGAATTAACCTATAGAATAATGACGGAATAAGTTGTTTTCTTCAGTTATAACTACCTAATAGAGGGAAAAGAAGGGTTAATTAACGTTTTGGTGTGCTGGCTAGTCAGGGGGACCAGCAGAGGCGGTGGAGGAGGCAGGAGACGCAAGTTAATAATGTTCATCAGTTAAATTCATTCACAAAAACAGCTGATCCGGTTACAACACGAGAAATGAAGGGAAGATGATGCTGCAACAATATATCAGACCTGTAGGTGGCAGGTCCTCTAGCAAACATCAATATACCGAGAGATTTCTACGTATTATCTATCCCCTGCCTATTGATTAAGCACACAGACACACTCACACACACGCACACACGCACGCACGCATGCACACACACGGTAAACACACTAAATCGTAATATATGTGCAAGATAAGAGTCAGGAGGAGAAGGCTGCAGGAGGCGGCCATCATTGTGACGTCACGGCTGATGACGTCACAGCCTGGCCCCGTGCTCTATGCTGACTGTCCATATTTACGTACATATTTTAGGGGAGACCATTTTAAAAATGACCCTTCGAAAAAACGCTTTTAGAACAAAAAAATGGACATATTCCGGCTGGATAAATACTCTAACTAATTCCCAAAATACAAGCAAACTCCAGACAACACTAATTGTGAAGAATTTCCCCTAGAAATAAAGTATTTTATAAAAATATGACCCTTTTTAAAACTCGTTAAATACTTGCTCACTATCCCTTGAAATAAACCCAAAACCACTTCAAATCACTTGGGTCATTCTTTCCAATTATTCTTGACACTTGAGAGTGATCTAGAGGCAGAAATAAATAATTTACAGGCTGATAAGTAAATAATTAATGCAACTTTAACACCGCTAGAAAAAAAAACTTTTAACCTCCACTGATTTCACTGAGCTTTACGCACAAAATATAGTTTGATATGCACTATCTTTGGCAATTAATAAGAACTTGATACTGCCTCAAATAAAGAATGGTCTTGGGCGTTCCAATTAATTTTGCGCAAAAAGCCGCCCTTATTTACGATCATAATAACGCCAACCACAGCTATCTCCAACCCCCACACGCATGGTAGACCTTCTAAGCAGCCCACAGTACTCATAGAAAGCATTAAATTTTACTGTTGAGCCCAAATAAATAGTCCAGGCATAAATGAAAATATCCTTAAATATGAGAGGATAGCGGGCGGCCGCGGGCGGCGGGGGCGGGGCGGCGGCGGGGGCCCCGGAACCCCCCCTCATCTCACTTAAACCTTCACAAAACCTAAACTTGACCACGAAAGCTATGCCTGAATGGCTAATATGAAAGCTTAGTACGATGGCTGCATACTGTGGCAAGATGAGCCTATAATAATGAGAGATAAGGCTCAAAATGAGCGATGAAATGAGAATCACAGATGGGG
The DNA here is from genome assembly GCA_020233015.1 of Callinectes sapidus. Lineage (NCBI taxonomy): Eukaryota > Metazoa > Arthropoda > Malacostraca > Decapoda > Portunidae > Callinectes > Callinectes sapidus. The sequence continues at coordinate 11,239,739 of CM035200.1, read as the reverse complement.
CCGGGGTCTGAGGTGGGGGGTTATACCTTTGGCATAGCAGGCACTGCCCTAAATAAACACTGGCACCGTGATGCTTGTGTCACAGCGCTTG
>CM035200.1:11181043-11196616 GCA_020233015.1 Callinectes sapidus | reverse complement strand
CTCTCTCTCTCTCTCTCTCTCTCTCTCTCTCTCTCTCTCTCTCTCTCTCTCTCTCTCTCTCTCTCTCTCTCTCTCTCTCTCTCTCTTCCTTCCTAGAGAACCCTACCCTTGATTTCCACTTGCAAGATCTTCCACTGTCACTTCTTGACCTCGTAAGACATAACAGAACGACTTGAAATTTTCTCCCTCCACTTGTTTTTCTCTTACTCTTTCAACACTAATTGCCACTTTACTGCTATTCCACATTCTGTAGAAGTTGTTGGGGGGCACGAGTTTCCTGTTAATTTGTACGCCCATTATGTCCTCCTTCTCGTTACCCTGAATGGTCGGTCCTCTTTCCCGCTCCTATTAGTATTTTTCCCTTCCATTAGGTGCCCTTTCCTCTTCCTGCAGTCAAGAAGATCCCTGCTCTCCTCTTTCCTCCCGTTCCACTTGACTAGATAAAGTCATCTGCTTAAGGGCCTTGCTTCTGTCTGAGACCCCTTCGGCAAGACTGTCTCCTCCTCTTCCCCTCTCCTTACCCCCCCCCCTCCTCGTCTTCTTCCTGCTTCTTCCCTCCGTCCTAGTCTGAGCCACTCACTCTGAACACCAGGTCTCTCATTATCTGGTATTTCTGCACCCCTGCCTTGCTCCCTCACTCCCCTTGGTCTGGGGAAAGAATCTGCCTCCTTGTCTCTCTCGGTCTGTCTCGCGTGTATCGTTAGTAGGTCTCTCTCTCTCTCTCTCTCTCTCTCTCTCTCTCTCTCTCTCTCTCTCTCTCTCTCTCTCTCTCTCTCTCTCTCTCTCTCTCTCTCTCTCTACGTCCGTCGAGAGCTTAAATGACAGACAACTATTATTTCAGAGTAGACACATAAGCCATTAGTTCTTTTTTCAGGAGCTTGTGAGGAGTCGAGCTTTACTCTTCACAATTTTGAAGTACTGATGGTGATGAGGTGGTGAAGCGTGGTGTGAGGGGATTTCTTCTGGCTTTTTATTTATTTATTTTTTTGTACATAGTGTCATGTCGAGACGCAAAAAAGAAACAAGTAATGGACATGCACGATGAAAATATACGTGTATGGTATATGACCCGATGAAAGAAAGGGGGAGCTGAAAATATTACAGAATTATATCGGTGAGAGAGAGAGAGAGAGAGAGAGAGAGAGAGAGAGAGAGAGAGAGAGAGAGAGAGAGAGAGAGAGAGAGAGAGAGAGAGAGAGAGAGAGAGAAAGTCGAAGGAAAACACACAAGGAGACTAAACAATGGCCTGGCTGTCACGGTTTCTCGCAACATCCCCGCGTTAATTCCAGTGTGTGTGTGTGTGTCCTGGTCGGAGCGAGGCAGCAGGTCCCTGAGTTGGTTGGCGGCGGGTAAGCGGCAGTGTCCAGCTCGCGTTACATGGTGGCGGATATTACAAATTATGGAGGACTGGTGGTGTTCGTCACAGTATTCATGACGTTGACAGAGGCCGGTGTTGCTCTGAGTGTGGGAGGCAACGCGGCGATGGTTGTGTTACGACTTGATATTAATTCCTAATGGGAGGCAATTGTAACATTGTCCTGGTGATGAATTATTTCACACCTTGTTTTATTAATTATTGAGATCACACACACACACACACACACACACACACACACACACACACACACACACACACACACACACACACACACACACACACACACACACAGAGATAGACTTATTGGAGTCGGTAAAATTACAAATTCAAACGTGAGCACTCCACCGATGCAATACCTGTCATGATTCTGTATGGATTGTCAGAGGAGTGTGTCCAGTGTTCAGCAGAAATGGCTGAGTCTTGTGGACGAGGTGGCGTAGCGAAGTACAAGTAAGAGAGGGGGAGCGAGTGGCCGAAATGGTGGTTGGCTGACCTAGTGGAGGTGTTGGCGAAGCAATCACCTGCACAAGCTTCTGTCCTCGGTCACATTTTTCGTGTTATAATTTTCTTTTACGGACAGCAATTCGAAATGAAAAGACTGTACACTGTGTTGGCCTTGCTGCTGTTAGTGGACTTTGGCCTGTGGGCGGGGGGCAGCGTGTCCCTCTGGCAGGCTGCCCGCAGGACTGTACATCTCAAGAGGCTGCTGCAGGAGGTGGCGCCCGGCGAGGATGACCCAGAAACCACGTTGCCCATGTTCGCCGACGCAGCCACCCACCAAGGCAAAGCGGAGGCCTTGTGCGCGATTCCTACCAAGACATGGCTGCTGGTGCCTGTGCTCGGTCCGCTCATGGTCGCCAAGCAGCACCACATCCACGCCCAGTGTCTGCAGGGCAGGCTCACCAACATCACCATCAGAAAACAGCACACCAGGAACGTGTGCGGCCTGCTGTATGCGATGGTGTTCGCGGTGACCCTCGCTAACCTCAAACTCCCTCTCGCCATCCCAGGCGGGCGCATCAACGTACTACTGTTAAACGTCTTCGCTCATTGAGTGCCTCTCAGCATTCGCCGCCTACTCTTAACAATATTTTTTCTCTCTGACTGCCCAATAGATCTGACGTATTAAAGATGTTAGAGGTTTGGGGTTTAATTATAATTTAATTATTTTGCTCTTGCACTATATCGTCAAAATTCATGCAAATATACACAAGTTCATACGCACAGCCACTTTCCTTTTGTCCAGAGCCTAAATGAAAGAGAACGTTTAGTGATATTTGTTGGCTATCGTTGTGTTAGAGTGACTGTAGGGCCATTACTTGCAGGGTTCATTAATGCTGACGCCGCTTGTTTGAACACCATGGCACGCTGCCATGAACCTGAGTCTGCTCACAAGCTTCTGTCTTACGAGGGAAACCTTCAGTGCAGAAGACTTAAAAGAAGCTGACGAGAGTTGTGACAGAGGCACTTTGATCCAGCCCTCTGGGAGGTGTTTGAAGAGAGAGAGAGAGAGAGAGAGAGAGAGAGAGAGAGAGAGAGAGAGAGAGAGAGAGAGAGAGAGAGAGTGTGTGTGTGTGTGTGTGGGTGAGTGTGTGTGTGTTCTTGTGTGTTCGTTTACCCACACTTGCTTGCTCACACCGGAATCCAGGTACTAAAATGAAATAGGAGATTTTTGCCTCACACTGCAGAAGAATGGAAAGAATGTTTGTGTGTGTGTGTGTGTGTGTGTGTGTGTGTGTGTGTGTGTGTGTGTGTGTGTGTGTGTGTGTGTTCAATCCAAGCAATCACACACGCGAATCAGTCGTTGGGCACAAAAGGAATGACGATTTAGCGAAAATTCGTCGGGAATTAGTCCACCTAATGCGTGTTATCTCCGCCCACGCGTCTCGTCCCTTCTGAACGCATTGCTTCCCCTCGCTTTGTTCCTCCCCAGCATTATGTTCCTTATTTTCATCTTCACTGGAGAGTAAATTGATGGTGTGAGGACGAGCGCTGCAGACCAGATATATTCAAGCGTCAATATCTTATCCTTTATTCAGAGTCATATTTGTATTACTGGTTTGATATTACCTTTTTTTTTTTTTTTTTTTTTTTTTTTTTTTTTTTTTTTTTTTTTTTTGCTTCAAAGGAGTAGAGGGAATCGGGCTTTAATTCCGTCCCGCCGAGGATTAGTGTGTAAAAGGCGGAAGGGGAAAAGTTGAAAGGGAGTGCAAAGGGAGAGAAGTGGTATGATTGTAAGAGCACTTTTTCCCAGCTCTCTTAACTCTCCCCTCCTCTCACCGCTACTTAATCTTCGTTACTAGCTGAGGGAGAAAACAAAACGAAACATCCCTCTACTTTGCTCTTGCTCTTTCCATATTGTTAGTGAGGATAATGATATTGTGATGTATTATGAATTGATGCTATTTTACAGGAGATGAGCCGATGACATAAACATTAATTAATAGATGATCAATGAAGGTTCAATCAAATGTTCTCGCAAAAGAAGAGTTGGAAATGGAGAGAAAAGTCAGTTTTATTTCCTGAGGTGTTCTGCTGTTCCCTTTCCGAAGCAACTTATGTTCTGGACAGAAGGAAACTAGGAAATAAGAACAATTGCACGTTTTGTCCATAAGAGATGAAAAAATTGTCATGTGGACCAAATAGGGATGAAAGTAAATTGTTGTTATTGTCATTGGTATTGTAGGAAGATGAGGAGGAGGATCTTCGGTGGAGGCAGGATAAAAAAGAAGTGTAAAAGTACCAGAAGCAGTAGCAGTAAAAGAGTATCGTTCTTTTTAAACTTTAGTTTCCCAAAATGCTTCATTATAGCCGAGATTTCCCCCACACTCCAGCCCTCCATCGCGGCTCAATGTTTAAAGTTTCCTTTGTGCAAACGTTTTAGTTGTCCAACTTCATGCAGATTCAGGTTTCATTACATTACCACTCCACCGTCAGGACACTCTTGTCTGAAAACATGTGGTCCTTCACTTGCTTTATTCTAAAAAGGAATTCATACAAATAGCAGAACTCAAACCCTCTCTCTCAAACAGTTTCATACTGAACATAATTAAACCCGCTGTGTGAAAGAGGGATAATCTTAGCTACATCCATAAACGTATGCCAGGAAAGTGACTGAAGACGCCAAACCAGATGCAGACTCATCATAAATATTCTCTCAGTATTGTTTACAGTCCTGCCAAACAAAGCAAAGGAAATTACCTGACGTTTGATAATTAGAAATTCTATTGCAACAGATAAAATTCCAACACTGGGCTGTTCCTGTGCAGACAGAAGAGTCGCCTTGCCTTCCTGCCACCCATGTCGCCTTGCCCCCCCCTCCCCCACCTCCACCCTGCCCCGCCTTGCCTCCTGCCTTCTTAATGCAGTTACTCACTTTACTTGGAGGAAATTTTGTTATTATCGTTATACGACGGATAAAAGCACCAAATTCGATAAAAGGCTTTCTTAAGGCATATTAATGGATTTTTTTTTGGAAAATCTTGCTATAAAAAAAAAAGAGGTTCTGTGATCAAATATCTAATCCTTAAATATACTTATAAATGTTTCAGGAAAAGATAGAAACTTTGGTTTAAATTCACAAAATCATTTTCAGTGTCTTTTAAAAAGTTAATCCAGATAAGTTGATCCTCACATATCACGACTCCAGACTGCAAATCAGAGACCGTTTACCGCGGCGCCTCAACAAAGGAACACGAAGCAAGATAGCAACAACAACCAACGCTTTAAGCCGTACGACTGTTTGTTACCAAGTACACTATCTACTCTTCAATGAAGTAGAGATGTTGCATGGTTAAATTAGGTGAAGTCAAGGTAACTCGCCTCCAGTAATGTAATCAGCGCTGTGAGTGTCTTTCCTTTTTGTGGCCGCAGGGAAGTAGACGCTGGCTCGCTTAGGAGTGGTGGGTTTGAGGGCCACGGGTTGGCATGAGGCGGTACAGAGCTGTGTCAGGACCGAGTGAGTGACGAGTGTGTACCTCCGTGTTACGTGTGGAGGGTTAAAGGTGAAGGCAAACCATGACCCCGCTGTTACGGGGAGTGCGTCGTGTTGACTCACCACCACCACAGCCTCTGCAGCCCCCGCCACCGCCGCCGCCGCCACCACCACCACCACCACCACCACCACCACCACCACCACCACCACCACCACCACCACCACCACCACCACCACCGCTACTCACCTTATCACACTGCCACAGTTTTACTCCAGTGGACATGGCACATTTTACTCACATATTGCAAACTTTAATAAAACATTTTTGCGATCTTTATTTCATGTAAATTGTTTACTAGTTAAACGACCTAATGGTCTATTTATTTGCTTGTTGATGTATTTATTAATTTAATTCATAGTTTAATGGAAAGAGAATTGCCTTTCGCTGCAGTATTGTGGCGGCGCTGGCGGGACCTTAAAGGCGATGCGGCGCCAGGATCACTAATTACAAGCCTTTGACAAACCAAAACTCAGTGTGCCGTGGTCTCCAAGAGGCAGGTCATTTTCCACCTTGACATTCAGCATTAATGACCACCGAGCCTGCTGCCCCACAGACCCGCATAATTTGAGCACGTGAAACCAATACCGCCCGTCACCCGCCGCCGCTCCCCGCCGCCCACAGCCCATGTCCATGCACCAGTGACGGTGGTTGTGTCAGCACTGCCTGTTGTTTATTCGTATGTCATTTATCTGAGTCATTCTTAAAGTGTCATGGGTGAGTGGAGAAAAGTATTGCATCTGTAAAGCGATGAGAGAGACGACACCTGAATGGACGCAATCAGCAGAAGATGCAGGATTGGTATTGGTGCCGCCAGGCTGCCATCAGGCGGCTCAACAACCTCCGCTCACACGATTATCCTCTGAATGATACGCCCAAAGGATTCATGCGAGCCTCCATCTCACACTTTTCAGAGTCTGATTCCTGCACGCAGCACTCACCTCTCATGGCGTGAGAAATTGGCTGTGTCTGGAGCACGCCACAAGTCGGTGACTCCAGCAGTCCTGCACACCAAGACACAAATGCGGTGTAATCTTGGCATGCCACCAGGAAGGACGTACGAACATTCCGCCACGCAAAGCAAACATAAGACCATTTTGTATTCGAATCCTGACGAAAAGTTAATCGATGTGGTTCATGCTAACAAGAAAAGTGAAGGCATTCCTGTCAGTGGTTTAGATTTTTCATTAGTATATGAGCTCCACCACAGAGTCCTCGTACCTGTAGCCTCTTTCACGTGGGACTCACTGAGCCACACTCCGCTCTGATTGGTTTGTTGTAGGTCTTTCTTCCTGTCATTTCCCCGTTCTTTTTTAAGCACGTCATTGGCTAACTGGAGTGGTGACCGCCGCTGCACCCACGTGATATCTGTGATTGCTGATCGTTTGTAAGGAAATGTGTTGGATTGGTGGTCGTTAAGGGTAAAAAAATAGAAACTCTTTCTTCTTCTATCTTACCAAGACCAAGGCGGAGGCGAGTGGTTTCCAGGGGCAAATGTATATCTAGCTAATTCTCCTGCCGCAGCTGTTTCTGAAATCTGCCTGCATTCCATGGTGGAGGAACTGTCCTCTGCCTCCGCCAGGTTGTTTACGTCCGCCACACAGATAATTGAGGAGTAATGTTGAGGAAAAAGGAAAGAATTTTTTTTCTTTTGATGAGTCAAGCAAAAAAAATAGAAGAAAACTGAGAAGTTCGGGTACGTTCCTTGCTGGCAGACTTGGTGCAGCGTGTGCTTTGTCTGCCCTGCGAGCGAGGAGCCGCCGCGAAGTGAGTATCGCCCCAGGCTGAGGCAGGGAATGGAATAGGATGAGGGAGGACGTGGAGAGACAGTCACAAAAAGAGGAACAGGATAGGAGTTCGTGAAGAGGAAATGGGAGACGGGGAAGGGGAGTCATCAAAGAGTCTCACGGGAATTCAGGTTTGGGAGACTCCGTGGCAGTTAGTGGCGGGTGTCGTCCTGGCGGCCAAGGTCATCAAACTTGTAACCTTCACTTTGCGCTTGTTGCTGCCGTCACCCCCTTCCCTTCCCGCTGTCCCTTCACTTCACCTGCACCATCAAACCTTCAACATCCTCTCGTCCAGCATTACTTCATACATCATATATGTAACTAATTCACTCTATATAACTTGATGTTTGTTTCTCCGTGTCTAGTAGAACTATGTATGAGATCGTTAAGATAGATTATGTTATGTTGTTATATCTAAGTGAAGCCTTTATTGGAGCTCGTGTCAAGGCCGCAGTGGGTAACGTGAAATTTGCAAAAACGCTAATTCATTAATATTGACTGTCATTATTTATTGGCCACATGTGCTGTACATATGTCACTTGCAATAGACTTTGCTGTCAAAGTCCATTGAGCCAAGGATATTTCATGGATCTTCAATTACTTTATTACGTGCAAAAACTTGACATGTATCATTTTGAATAGGAGCTGAAAAATATTAAAGTGATGTTTTAACCTCATTACAGTAAATCAATTCGGTGGTTTACATTTCTTATATCACCAGGCAGGCGATTCTTAAGATTCACAACAGTTCTGTGCACGAGTGGCTCTGCAAAGCGGGATGGTCAGGCGCCATTTTGTTTACCGGACGTTTCACGGCAGTGACGTGAAATTGAGTGGTGCAGCGCGGCGGTGAGCCAGTTATGGAACACAGCTTGGTGAGCGGTTAGCGGTGGGTCACAGCGGAACCACAAATCAGTGATCGGTGGAAATGTTCAAAATGAGTTAATTGAGGAATCGAATTAGCCACATCAGTCTGACCCATTCACGCCTCTCGATTGGCTGCAACGGCCGCTGTGGGAGTGTGGCGAGCCTGTCAACAGTGATGCCCGACCCTGGCAGAGGTGGTGCCACACACACACACACACACACACACACACACACACACACACACACATTTAGACAAGACCTCGGCCCCTTCTCTGAATCCCCATCGCCGTGAGTGGAAAAACACAGAAATTGCCGTGTGTGAAGGGAAAACCGTAAAACTGTTGTGTAAGTTGCAAGGTGTGTAATTACCTGGGAGTGGATGCCGGAAGTGGGAAGAGGGAAGAGGATAGAGAGAGGGGAGTGGTGTGAGGGAAAAGAGTGGGAGTGGTCGGGAAGGGAGAGCGAGGAGCGGGCAGTTGAGGGGAAAAAATCAAACTTAGAGAGATAAAGAGTGAAATGGACAGGTCAGAGGGAAAGAAAGAAGGAAAAAAGTAATGACATGGTGAGCAAGAGGGCGATACATTTGGAAAGTACATGTATCGGAGAGAAAAGAGAGGTGAGAGTGGCGGGCACGGTAGTACTCCAGTCCTCCTCCTCCTCCTCCTGATTTACTAACTTCACCATCTTTACTTATACACATACTTAAATGCACACTCACACACACACACACACACACACACACACACACACACACACACACACACACACACACACACCATCTCACTCTTAAGGTTCATTTCCCACTCACTCTAATTCAATTTTTCATGTGTGTTTCCTTTTGTCTTCCCGATGTGTTCTCTTAGTCACCGTCCCTTTCTTCCTACACTCGGTTCTCCTTGCTTCCCCCTCATCCTCTCTTCTCTCTCCTCTATATTCCAAGTACCAGTAATTATGGAGCAATTTAGCTGCTCATTAGACCCGGTCGATACTGGGCTCCAGCTACTTGTTCTGAGGGTTGTTTATCTCTAGCATCCCTGGAGGTGTGTCTTCCCATTACTCAGATTAATGTTAAGGTGTTGTCTGTCACCTGAACATGATTCCGTTCTTTCATGTCGAGTAGGAAATGAAACTGTGTGTTCTGATGGACTTTATTTTATGGTAAACAGCTTTTTTGTGTAGTTATTCATTATCTTTGTTTTTTTTCAATTTTAAGGTGTTGTCTGTCACCAAAACATGATTCCGTTGTTTCATGTCATAAAGGAAATTAAACTCTGCTATGATGGACCTTGTTTTACGGTACAACAGAGAAGAGTTAATTATTATCGTTGGTTATCACGTGGATCCTTGTAGCACAGTGGGGAGGGCTGCCTGGCGTGGCTGAGGTGCTGATGGTAGGGAGTCAGCATCTTGTCATTGCCGCCAAGGAGGGATTTCTCAAAGCTCACAGTACGCCTTATATAATCCAGGAAGTGTGCGCAGCCGGCGAGATTCACTAAATATCACCACAGTGCATGATTCACTTGAAATACGGCCATTATCTCCCTGGAATATATGGACTATTAAGGCATTACATAAAGGCTGGCGCTGGGCGGGACAGGATGGTAGGGGGAAACGAGGTTGGAGTTTCATAGTGCAGACTGAAATGTGTTGCGATGCTGCAGCTTCCCGGCTATCGCGTCTATGGAAATGACGATATTTATGGTGCATTTTTAAAAGCCAAGTGGAGTCTGCGCATATTGCTTTCTCCAGCTCTTTCCTCCTCCTCCTCCTCCTCCTCCTCCTCCTCCTCCTCCTCCTTCTCCTTCTCCTCCTCTTTCTCCTCCTCCTCTTTCTCCTCCTCTTCCTCTTTTAAGACGCGTGCTATTTGATGAAAAAGAAGAGATTCCGTAAAATTAGTTGTATTGCTTACCCTTTAAAATGTATCCCCCCCCCATATACTTGTATGCCGCACTCCCTTCGCTTCGCTTCACTTTATCGTTTGTATAGATTATAAGTTTCAGTCATCTTGTCTAACTTCCAGTATTACCTTTTCAATTTTCTCGTCCTTTCCTTCTTTTTTACGATCCTGGTCACCTTTCACCGCGTATATCTGGTCCTCATTAGTGGCTCGCGCTGCGCCGTGACGCACCTCGCCTTGTTAGTCTTGTTAGTGAGTCTTTGAGGCGGTCGTCACGGCTCGCGTCCTCGTCAGTTCTTTTTGCCCGTGTTCATCCCGGCTCATCGCGGCGCCTGGAGCTGGAGCAGTAAAATGTCACTGCCGCGGTCATTATGTTCCGCGTGACTTGCTTAGGTGACTTTGTGTTGCTAATGAAGCCCCGCGCTGCTTTGATCAATGGAGCTCATTATCGGCGCCTGGCCACTGCTGCTGTTCGGGGTTCATATTGTCCACCCGCCACCACCAACGCCACCACCACCACCACCACCACTGCACGCTGAAGGGGAGAACATCGTGATATGGACGCAGGAAAATATATTTGCCTTTACGTTAGACTCCATCTCCTTGTAGTGGACAACAACCCTTGACCCCAAAAATATATTGGCTTAAAATGAAAAAAAGAAGCTATAACCTATTCGGAATCCCGTAGGACTGGTGCTTCCCCGTGAATTATGGGCAAAATGGAAGAGGTTTGCTAGATAATCTGACGCAGCCCCAACTGTGACATTTCAATTAACACAGTTTACCTCACCGGGTTTCCTCTGGTATCCATTTATCGACCAGCTGGCGAGGGAACATGAACACACGTGTGTGCTGAGCCGAGCACTTAAGCTTCTAAGCACAGGTAGATATTAGACTACCTTACTGTAATACAAACATCCCACCCTCTACACGCAGGCCTTCCAATGTGTGGATAGCAGTCAAGCATGAAAAAGGTGCCCTACTTTCTCCTCCCCAATGGAAAAGTTCATATCTATTACCTTCAACTTCAACGAGGGTACATATGATTTTTTTCCGGTGATGTCAGACCGGGAACACTTCGCTGAGCCAGCCTGAAGTGTGCCGGGTGGAGTGCGAGGCTGCAGAGGACGTATAATAGTCAATCGCGGTGCTGGTGAGCCTTAAATTGCCTTAGCGAGCAACATTCTGGAGCACAGAGAGAGAGAGAGAGAGAGAGAGAGAGAGAGAGAGAGAGAGAGAGAGAGAGAGAGAGAGAGAGAGAGAGAGAGAATTGTAAGTTGGAAAGATAAAATAATAAGTGATATTGGAGAAGAGAAATTAGAGAGATAAGTACAAATTCGTTGTTCTTAAAGGTAAAAGAAAAATAGAATTGGATTAAAGACGCTAAGAAAGAGAGAAAAGAAAGATTTGAACAGTTAAAAGTGAAGTATTCGAGGAAGATGGAAGATAATTTGATTTCTGAATGCTGACATTGGGAAAGAAGAAAGAAAAGGAAAATGTGATAACCCTGAATTTGGGAAAGAGAGGGAAATGAAGAAATGAAAGAAGTAAGAATACAAATTGAAATGTCAGCATGAGATACCATTACTGAAAAGAAACGGAACAAAAAGAAAATAAAAAATAAGCTAAATTGTTAAAGAAAAAAGGACACAAATAAAAACGTCTAACAAAAGTAAGAAGAGACCGAGGAAGATTCAAAACAAAATCTGGAATACAACATAATTAAAACGTCAGGAAAAAGAGAGTTAGACCTAAAAAAATAATAACATTAAGAAACAAACAAAACAAGACCAAATAGAAGAAAGAAAACAGCACCAAGACAAACTCTGAAACACAACTAAATATCGAAAAGAAAACAAGAAACAAGACAATTTCTAAAAACCCACAAACAAAACATTACTGAATAGCGAATGAAAATGTGTAATAATAATGAAGGGCTTGCTCACCTCGCAGCCTCCCCATGTAGAGCTAGGTCAGCAGGGTCATATTTTGGCAAAAAGTGAGGTCAGCACCACACCCAACCAGCAGCGGGGGGGGGGGGCGGGGCGGGGCGGGGCGAGGCGAGGCGGGGCGAGACAAGACAGGTCCAGGCGGGGCGGGCAGCCTTACCTGGCCAGGGTACAGCGGGGCGCGGGGCGAGCTGGATTTCCTCACCTGTGTCTCCCTCACCAGATGTATATGATGCTCACGAATTTCATTAACCTGTTTTTGCATGTTTCCAGGTGCTTTGAGTGCTTTGAGTGCTTTGAGTGCTTGCGTGTGTGTGTGTGTGTGTGGAGAGAAAGAGAGAGAGAGAGAGCACCAGGGCTCGTATTAACAAAGATTCTTAAGTATGTAACTTTTTCCACACGAATTTCCAGTCTTAAAATGAACCTCAACCTCCCGAAATTGGTGTTGTACTTTACCATTACCTCATCAGCAGCTTCACATTTACTGCTGATGAGATAGTGGCTGAAGTACACGTTAAAATGACCAAGACTAGAAATTCGTCTAAAAAAAGTGATATATCTAAGAATCTCTGTTAATACTAGCACACAGATTTTCCCAAAGGATTAAGTAGCGTTTCAAACATCGGCATAATCTACATCATTGCTTTTTTTCTCTTTTATTTATTTTTCTACACTACTATACCACCCCTTTGCAAACTTCTATGGCTTTTCCTCAAGAGTGATAAACCATAAGGCACAGATAACAACAACACACACCAATTAACAACAAAACCAATTAAGTACCTCTATCTATACGTTTTCTCTCTCTCCGTTTTCTCTGAGTCATGTTGGATTTATGCAGTGTATTAACGAAGGTCGGTCTGCCATCAGCATTCAGAGTAGCAACTATGATATTACAGACACGAACTATATAAGAAGGGAAAGCTGTAATCCAAGAGCGCTGTAAAGGGGAGGAGGTATAAAATGGTCATTGGTATGGTAATGTGTTGTATGTATAATGTAAGGGAAGGTACATACAGTGTGCAGGTTATGGTGATGTTTCTCTAGAGTGTTACAGGTGTGTGTGGGATTAAGGTTTTCTAGTTACGATGTGGAATAAAGGCTTCTATTTGTGGATGTGCGTGTGTATGAGTGTATATGAATTTCGTTATTTTCAGAGAGTGATTAGTATTTTTTTCTTATTCTATGGCAAGAGTAAAGTTTGAGGACGAGAGATTTAAATTTTGTAGCTACGATGTGGGTTTAGATTAATGAAATAAAGGCTGGGGTGTCAATGGCTTTCTTTCTTTACGTGCGTGTGTGTTCTCTTAATTTGTGCCATTATTTTTTTCCAGCCATTATTTTTTTTCCTTTATTTTGTAGCAATAGTGAAGTTTGAGGGGTTCCGCGCAGGACCAACGCCCGTCTGTGGGAGTGAACGTTTGTGTTTTTACATCAAGACCTCTGGAAAATATTTATAAAAGAAGCAGGGAAATTGTCTTGCAAAAAGCGTGTGAAATGGTGAAGTGGAAGACCTTGAGGGAATTGATACGAAAGGTCCTGGTATTTTCAGATGATTCAGTACAGGAAGATTGGGAGAGACGTATATCCGCTTTTATCGTGATTTATTTCGTCTCAGTTACAGGATGAATAAAATAAAAATAATCCTTTTTTACTCACAACATTCTAAACAGCAACACACACACACACACACACACACACACACACAGCACCACGTCCACACTTTTCCAACCACCACCACACCTCTGCAGCAAGACATGGTTCTCTCCTCTCACCTCACCTCACCTCACCTCACCTGAGACCTTTTCCTGTGACATCAACACATTATATCACACACTGAGCCCTTCACGTAACAGGCTCAACTAAACCAAACGTTGCATAACCAGGGCAAGCCAAGGAACTAGTAGGAGTGAGGCAACCTGGCAGGGTAGCTCCACCTACCGATAACCAGGGCCGGCCAGACAGCAGTAACACCTGTACATACAAGGTATATGCCCTAGTCCCCCACGCTTCGCCGCGCCTCACTTCACCTAGTCTAGGCTCTTAAGAAATGGCCGCGCGGAATGTGTTAGTGCGAGTGACCGAGTTTGGAGGAATATTACTGCGAGGGAAAGTAATGCGAGAGAAGTGACCGGGCGTGGTGGTGGTGTGGTGGTGTTGTGGTGTTGTAAATAAATGCTTTTGGTTAAGTTTGTGTAAGATTGGGCATGAGGGAGACTGGTTTAGATTTTTTTTAGTGTGTGTGTGTGTGTCTGTTTGGAAATAAATATAACATGATGTAGAACTGTTTATGTTCTTTATATGTTTAATTCAATACGGTTTGGGTTAAGTTTCTGCAAGTCTGGACACATTGGAGACTAGTTTATTTATTTATTTATTTATTTGTGTGTGTGTCTCTGGTTGAAATTATAGCATGATCAAGAATGTTTTATTTTCTTGATCTCGTTAGCCATATACGGTGAAGTCTTTGGGGGGTACGAGGACATGAAGGATGGAGGGGGGGGGGTGAAAGCAGCCAGATAATAGGCCTAAACCAAGCATTTCAAGCAGGAAATGATAATACGTACAACATCTCTTCTCTTCCTCCACAGAATACTACATATACCTAACCATACATACATTCTTCATCCGAAATAAAATAAAAAAAAAGTGAAAAGGAAATAAAGAAACTACATACACCTAAAAAAAAATTAAAAAAACATACAAACAAAAACAAAATACATACATACATACATACATACTTACTTACATACATACGTACATATATACATTCTTCATCCAGAATAAAGATTGAAAAAGGAAAGGAAAAAAAATGAAAAAAAAAGCCATTGAAATCAAACTTTTTAAAGAACTCGCATTCAGTGTTCCCTTTTTTTCTTACCGTCTTTTCTTTTGCCCTTGGCCGGACTCTCTCACATAAAAAAGGTACGCCAGTCTTTCTTAATGTACCCGTAGGCCTAACAAACTAATACGCGGCAAGATAACACAGTGCAGAATGAAAGAAACCAGTGGCCCTGTTTTTTTTTTTAGACTCCCTGTGTGGAAAGAAATATAAAAAAAATGAATCAATCTATTATGACAGAAAATGTGTCTTATTCTTTAACCCTTTCAGTACTGAGACACATTTTTACCGCGAGTTTTGGGTGACTAAACGATTTTATTGGCATTAGGAAGGGTCTATGGAAGTCACAATATTAATGGCCATAGTCTACTATTTTAATCCCCACATGAGTATCTGAAGCTGTAGAAAATTAACAAATACGCAGAATAAATAGGAAAAACACTAAAGTACTGAAAGGGAGTTAATAGATCACCCTGGTTGTATCTATTATACAACTTGAAATACATCCATCAAATCATATCTCTTAATCTTATGCACTCAGACTATTAGGCAAAGATATCTACTGAAGTAATGCGCTTCGTGGGTGACTATTATGAAGCATCCTAATTTGCACCAGGTAAAGGAGAGCCCAGGTGAGGAAGGCAAAGGTCGTGGTGGTGGTGGTGGTGGTGGTGGTGGTGGTGGTGGTGGTGGTGGTGGTGACCGGTACTGCTACTATTAAATAACTGGTGAATGGTTTTGATTATTCTTATGAGCTCATGACCTTATCTGGTGACCTTACTATTATTATGTGTGGTAATTAAGTGAACTTCAGAGAGAGAGAGAGAGAGAGAGAGAGAGAGAGAGAGAGAGAGAGAGAGA
>CM035200.1:11155594-11167259 GCA_020233015.1 Callinectes sapidus | reverse complement strand
AGGAGTCTCATTTCCAAGTTTAGAGTTAAAATACAAGAGGAGGAGGAGGAGGAGGAGGAGGAGGCGGAGGAGGAGGAGGAGGAGGAGGAGGAGGAGGAAGAGTAATTTTTCTTAACACAATGCTTTAGTGTTTATCCTCATTTTTCTCCCTACCTTTTTTTTCTTCTTCTTCTTCTTCTTCTTCTTCTTCTTCTTCTTCTTCTTCTTCTTCTTCTCTTTATCATCATCATCATCATCATCATCATCATCATCATCATCATCATCATCATCATCATTATCATCATTATTATTTTTTTTGTATTCTTATTTTTCTTATATTTTTATTCTTTTTATTATTATTGTTTTCATTCTTCACTATTTTATCTAAGTTCATTCCCAAAATCATTCCTATACAAAAATTCCAAAACAATTCCTCTTTATCATTCCAACACCATTCCAAGACATTCCAATTCCACAAAACCCATTCCAAAAAACCATACGATATCCTTTTTTATCATTCCAACGAAATTCCACACCATTCCCACCACACCATTCCAACCACAGCCATTTCTAGTCAATCATTCCCAGTCCCGTAGGCAGGTGGTGGTGGTGGTGGTGGTGGTGGTGGTGGTGGTGGTGGTGGTGGTGGCGGTGGTGGTGGTGGTGGTGGTCAGGTGGAGGCGTGTCTCACCTGGTAAACTGATAGACAGGTAACAAGGTAAACCACTTCTCCCTCATCCCACACTTGTCAAACCTGTAGTATGCAGTTCAGGTGTGTATTGGTGTGAGGAGAAGGTAATGTTGGTGTGTGTGTGTGTGTGTGTGTGTGTGTGTGTGTGTGTGTGTGTGTGTGTGTGTGTGTGGATTTAACGAGTGATACAGTTTTCAAAAGTTATTAATTGGGGAAAGATGAAAAGAGCAAAAAGTTTAATGCTGAGTATATCAATAGAAGATAAGGAAAAGATTATTGAAAAAGTAAAAAACTTGTCCAAACTAATATAAAAAAAAGCCATACCAACAACAAAAAACAAAAAAACATACACAAACATCAGTAAAAATTTAAGTACGTACAAATATAACATAAAAAACAGCCATGAGAAAAAAAAAAAAAACACACACACACACGAAACATCAGTAAAACTTTAATTACGTACAAATATAACATAAAAAACAGCTATGAGAAAAAAAAAAACAAGAAAACACACACAAACATCAGAAAATATTAAAGTATGTACAAATATAACATGAAAAAATAGCAGCTATAAGAAAAAAAAAACAAAAAAACACCCACAAAACATCAGTAAATATTGAAATACATACAAATAAACACAAACATAAAAAAACAGCCATATGAACTAAAAAAGAAAAACACACACACACACACACAAACACCACTAAACATTGAAATAGGGTACAAATATCCACCCCAAATAAACATCACTAAACACTGAAATACATACAAATACCCCCAACAAATAAACATCACTAAACATTGAAATACGTACAAATAAACACAAACATAAAAAAACAGCCATAAGAACAAAACAAAACAAAAAAACACACACATACACATAAACACCACTAAACATTAAAACACATACAAATATCCCCAACAAATAAACATCACAAAACACTGAAATACTTACCAATACCCCCAACAAACCCCCTTTCCTTACCCTTCCCTTTACCTGGCTAACCCTTCAAGCAATGGGCATAGACTGTAATTTACCTGAGTTAGCCTTACAGGTGTGTCTCTCAATCTCTCCCGGGACTCCTGCCTCTTGCCAACCTTCCAGACACTCGATTGCAGGAAAAATACGACACAGAGAGAGAGAGAGAGAGAGAGAGAGAGAGAGAGAGAGAGAGAGAGAGAGAGAGATGTGTGTGTGTACGTACGGGTGAATAGAAAATGGGAATTAAAGATAAAGGGCGAAAAAAATAAAAATAAAAAGTATGTGAAATAAGGAAAAAAATATGAAAAAAAATGTGAAAGATGGTAGTTGTTAATGAGAAATATGAGAGAGGTTGAGAAAACAAAAGAAAAAAATAAATGAATGAAAAAGGAAAAAAAGGAAAGAAGAAGGAAAAGGGAAAAAGAGGAAAAAATATAGAAATAAGAGGAAAATAAGAGGAAATAAGGGAAAAGAGGGAAAAAAAGAAAGAAAGGAGGGAAATAATAGGAAAAAGGAGGGAAATATGAAGGAAAAGGGAAAAAAGAGAAAAAAATGGAAATAAATATAAGAGGAAATAAGGGAAAGAGGGAAAAAAGAAAGAAAGGAGGAACATAAGAGTAAAAACATGGGAAATAAGAGGAAAAAGGAGGGAAAAAAGAGGAAAAAGGAGGAAAATAAGAGGAAAAAGAAGGAAAATAAGAGAAAAAAGGAAAATAAGAGTAAAAACAAGGGAAATAAGAGAAAAAAGGAGGGAAATAAGAGGAAAAAGAAGAGAAACAAAAAATAGGAAAAGTAGCAAAATAAGATAAAAAAAAAAGATGATACTGTTTTCAAGATGGTGTAGGAAGGTTAGGGAGGAAAGAGGAGGTGAGGAAAAAGATTAGGGAAAAAAAGAAGGTACAGAGAAAGAAATAGTAGTGTGGCAGAGAGGAAAGCTGGAAAAAGGGTAAAATTTATGAGATGGTGTACGATGGCAAAGAGAGGAAAAAAAGAGGAAAAAAAGAGGAAAAAAAAGAGAAAAAAAAGAGAAAAAAAGACGAGAAAAATAAAAATAAATTAAAATGTGGTGTTTTGACGAGGAAAATGGCAAAAAGTGTTTAAATGAAAGCAAAAAAAAAGAAAAAAAGAAAAAAGGATAATAAAATAGAAACAAAATGAAACAAAAAAATACAATATAAACAGAAAAAATAAGGTGTTTTTACGAGAAAATGGTGGAAAATGTTAAAAATGTAAAAAAAGAAAAGAGAAAAAAAGAAAAAGAGAGAGAATGGTAAAAAAAATAATTAGAAAAGAAAGTTAGGCGAAAAGAAAGAAAGAGAGAGAAAAAGAGATGATAAAAAAAGAGAGAGATATGGTAAAAGAAAGAATCAGATGAGAGAGAGAGAGAAAGAAAGGATAAAAGAGAAAGATGCTAAAATATGAAGAAAAGAATGGAGACAGCCAGAGAGAGAGAGAGAGAGAGAGAGAGAGAGAGAGAGAGAGAGAGAGAGAGAGAGAGAGAGAGAGAGAGAGTAGATAGTTTATTGAGTAAAGTTCGTGATTTTACAAGATTTTTATGGCAACATACGATTCTGTAGTCCATTATCACGTCAGTTATTTCGTGTAGTATGTGTGTATACATAATTACAAGCTTAAAAGAAGGCATAATACACTAGATTTCATTAAATGGCACACACACACACACACACACACACACACACACACACACACGGGCAAGGGTAAAGGTGTCGGTACAATGTTGCATGGATTCGCTCACTCGCAGGTCGTCAAAATGTAGCGTCGGTACAATATTGTCCTCTCATCGGCAGTGTTGCTTCTCTTCCCTCACCCCACCAACCCTCCACTCCGCACCCCTTTCACCTCACCACTTCACCACCCTCACCACCTCACCACCCCTCCCTGCCCGCCATACACTCCAAACGTAGTCCTCACTATATTGGGAGCAACACATTCTCTCTCTCTCTCTCTCTCTCTCTCTCTCTCTCTCTCTCTCTCTCTCTCTCTCTCTCTCTCTCTCTCTCTCTCCGTAGCGCCACTGTTATGAGAAACCGTGGTACATCGATTGAAAAGGAGGAACAAATAAGTTTCGGGATATTTGTCCTGTCGTATTTTTCGGAGGATAGAACTGGGATTGTGGGAGGGAAGTGTCCTGTCCGCCGTGACTGTGTGTGTGTGTGTGTGTGTGTGTGTGTGTGTGTGTGTGTGTGTGTGTGTGTGTGTGTGTGTGTGTGTGTTTTGTTTTTTTGTTTTTCTTCGTTTCAGTATAGTCTATGAATCTAATGTAAATCTGTGTGTGTGTGTGTGTTACAGACTCGGTACTCATCCTGTAAGCCCTCCACAAAACTTTTTCGAATTTTAATGACTTGATTGAAGTTGGCCAAATGTAGATTGTTTTATTGTATCCATTTGATAATCCCTATTGTACCTCCATATACTATTTTCCGTCAATGAACTACTACTACGTAAAACATGAAGGAAACTTAACGCCCCATATCGTGTTATTGAAAGTATGCACCTCATATACTTTCTCCTGTAGTTATAAATACATCGATCGTTTTTCCAGTTGGTCTCGTGGACAAAAGGATTAATAATAGTGCTTTTGTCTTGATTGAATGATACTTTTTTTAATCAGTGCTGTTCTAGGAATGCAACATGTGACCTTTTTCTCTATTAATGTGCTTCGCCTTGTGTTTTGCAGTCGTGGAGGTGGTGGTGAGTGCGGGGTGAGGGAGGGAAGAACCTAGATGGCGAAGGTAGACAGTTGGCGTGTCCGGCTGCCTCCTCCTCTTCCTCCACCGCCCCGCCCTCGCAATGGAAGCCCGCCATGCCCCCCAGCAAGCCACCGCAGCGCCAAAACCTCTCGTCTTCGCCAAGGTAAGGAGAAGGAAGCTTGTGTGTGTGTGTGTGTGTGTGTGTGTGTGTGTGTGTGTGTGTGTGTGTGTGAGTGAGCGCTTCAAATCCCTGAGGAAGTAAGACCCGGTAAGTTTGGTAGTGCATTACCAAGGTGCCTCAGCCAAAGTTTAAAGCTCAGAAAGTGTATCTCATGTGGCAGACTGGGCTGGGATGTGTGTTGCCAGGTGTGTGTTGGCAGGTGTAGGTGTGTAGCAACCTGGATTTCTACCATGACACGCTACGTTCTTCATATACTTGTTTTGCGTGCATTCGGAAGGACACACACACACACACACACACACACACACACACAGGTCTTCATCAGCACACATACGTCCCTCCCCTTCACACTTGCTTCATTTGCTACATTCCAAACTCCGTACACTTTTTCTTCACTTCACTCGTCCTCGTCTGCGTTCTCTTCAGCCACACACACTTGATCATGTTCTTGTTTTGTTGTTGTTGTTGTTGTTGTTATTGGCTTCGATCTAGAAATGTCCTCTTCTCTGGTCTGAGTTCTCTATCTCCATGATTGTCAATTTTTCATGTTTGTTATCAACATTTAATGCCACATAATATGAGAATTTGAGGAGCTCCAAGATTTCCCTACGATTGACAGCTCTCCACCAGGAAGTGTGTAGGTGTGTGCTTGCGTTGACTTCCTGCACATATTTGTGTAATGAAAATGCGACATAATGCTCTGAACATTTCATTAGTAATTTTCTCTTGCACGAACATGTAAATCATAGAAAATTTCAATGTTGCAGTGCGTGATTGTACATCCACCAAGCAAAATGAAAAATCATATCCAATGCTTTAGAGCAAGATGACCTTTAAAAGTTTATTGCAGTGTCGTTATTCGTATGCATGGATATCAGGCAGAAATATTAGACAACCTCTGTGCCGTTACTTCCTTCAGTACCTCTGTTCCCCTCCATCCCCCTCCATCCCCCTCCCCTCCCCTCCCTTCCCCTCCCCTCCCCTCCCCTCCCTTCTCTTCCCCCTCCTCCTTCTCTCCCCTCCCTCCCTTACCCTCCCCTTCCTTTCCTTCCCTTTCCTTCCCCTCCCTTCCCCTCCTCTCCCCTCCCCTCCCCTCCCCTCCCTTCTTCCCTCCCTCCCTCCCTCCCTCCCTCCCTACCCCCTTGCCTCACCACGCTGCCCGACATTTTTCACTCAAGTGGCGGCGCTTGATCAATTCCATATATTCATCACTGCCTGCAGACCTTGATGCTTGCCGAGTTTGCTTTCCTGCCTCGCTGCCTTGCCCTGTTAAAACCGGTCCGTGAACTCACCTTAGCGAGAGTCACTACAGCGGTGCAGTGTAAACCAGTGACGCAGTAGTAGTAGTGAGGGCAGGTCCTTTGTGGTAACAGTTCTGCACCAGTTCATTTGCATCACTAAGTCATGCCATCACTCCATTGACTGCCGCTGCGTCTGCTGCTGCTGGATGACGTGTTTACTGTGCATAAGCCTGACGCTGATCCCGCCTTCAGCCAAGAAAGTGACGCGCTCAGCAGTGTGTTGAGGATCGTGATAGTGGTCGGTGTTTACTCAGTTTTCTTACCGTGACCCTAAGTGGCCTCGCCAGACATCAAGTGACACGAGCGTCTCTTTGACCTTGTGCTGTAAAATTTCAATGAGCTTCCATGGCCCGGGGAAGGTATGGATTCTCGACACTCGCGGAAACAGGTGTCGTGTGTTGGCGTGGCACCAGGACGCACGCATGACGATACTCACTTCACTCGTTTCGATTTTTCCTCTATCATGAGAATTTTTTACTACTGTTTCTTTAGACCAGTCATACTTGTTTCTTAAAGGTATGTAGGTATGTAGAGGCAGTGGTGGGACGAGCGTGAGTGTCAGGTGTGTATGGTTTATTGTTGATGGAGCACTGTAGCAGGAGTGTATGAGGGTGTGGTTAGGTCACTATCAAAACAACGTCCTGGTGTAGCCTCTTGAGGGCCTTTATTTACTCTGGCGCCCCACGCCGCCTCCTGTGTTGACACTCGTCCTCACGACATGGGCTCGGGTGTCGCTGGCCTCTGTCGCTCCTGCCGCTGAGTCACACCAGTGTGCAGGGAACTCTCGCTTTGTCAGGCGCGCTGTGCCTCCCGCCCACCATTGCCTCGCGGAGGGTGAGAGCATGAAGAAACGTTACCCCGCTGCCTGGGTGGGGCGGGGGGTCATGGTGGTGTGGTGCAGCACGTGACCTGAAAGTTTGCAGGTCATATCAAGCAAACGCGTCTCCAGAATTGGCTCTAATGGAAAGTTTTACCTTTGAAATATTAATGTTTTAATCAAGTTAAGCTCATAAAATGCGCCTCTGACAGCTGCTCGTTGTTTGCGCCGAGACGTGAACGCTGCACCTTGTCTCTCACTTTCTGTCTTCCTGCAGGACAGTCTGGCCTCTGCTCTCAGTAACACTGGTCTGGACTTGACAACTTTATTTAGTTTCTTATAGGGTAAGGCGTTCATTGCAACAGCAATTATCATCAGTAAGCAAATCTGAACCGTAAGCCACAGCCAACATCCATCTTTACCCTCGACCCTCAACTCATTGTTCACACCCTCAGCTCTTACCGCCTTCAAAGAATTTTTTTCTATTTATTTTAAAATTTGGCTTGGGAAAAAAGCCCTCAATGATTTTGTAAAGACTAATATGTTATGTAGATTCTGCAAATTTTTACTTCGCATTTTCACAATATTTCACAGCCAAATGCATCGATTACTGTGTGTGTGTGTGTGTGTGTGTGTGTGTGTGTGTGTGTTGCGTGAAGCTCTCAGATATTATACACACAATTTTGTTTGCTTCGACATGATTATTTTATCCGCGATGACAAGGAAAACACCGCCGTGTCGCGCCAGGCAGCCTGCGACCAGGATTGCTAAATTTGCTGCCAGGAATTGTAATTTTCTCCAACACGTCAAGCTGATAGATGACGTCAGGCACGATGCTGCCGCACACACACACACACACACACACACACACACACACACACACACACACACACACACACACACACAAGCGCGCGCGCTCTTAGTAAGGAAAGGGAGGCGGAGATGGAAAGTGAAAAGAAAGAGAAGAGAAATGCAGGGACAAAGATAATAAGGGAGTAATTTGTATGATGGTCTCCTTGATGTTCTAAAGCTGCTTATTTAGAGCTTCCCCCACTCATTGTCATGTTTATTCTCTCTCTCTCTCTCTCTCTCTCTCTCTCTCTCTCTCTCTCTCTCTCTCTCTCTCTCTGTCTCTGTCTCCATATTTAACCGATTATTGAACGTGGAAGAGTCAGTGCAGAGAATTACGTAAGAGTAAACCTTGTACTCCCACGCACTCCCACGCCTTGCCTCAGTACCGCCAGCACATCCTCTTCACCTGATTGCCAACCGCCCTCTACATGAACTGCCTCGACTCGATCTTATTATAGCTACATACTGATTCTTGCTACCCGTACCCCCTCAACACACACACACACACACACACACACACACACACACACACACACACACACACACACACACACACATTCGGTGCATCTACATAGACCTCCATAATTAAAGGGCTGTCTGTCTCTGTCTCTGTTTCTGTCTCTTTCCCTTTCTCTTTCTCTTTCCCTCTTACACTTATTCTTATTTTTAGTCTCACTTTTATTCTTTTCTTTCTCTTGTTTTCTTACTCCTACTCTCTCTCTCTCTCTCTCTCTCTCTCTCTCTCTCTCTCTCTCTCTCTCTCTCTCTCTCTCTCTCTCTCTCTCTCTCTCTCTCTCTCATTCCTCCCTTGTCACTCGTTATTCTCCATTTTTGAGAACCTAATGAGAGAGAATAAGAACTAGCATCCCCTTTTTATCCCTTCCAGGCAGACCTTTCCCCTCTCCTCACTTCGCCTCGCCTTGCCTATCTGATGACGTAATTTAACTTGAAGGCTTTGTAGTTTCCGCCTGTGTAGTGTTCAAGGGCCGCCTCCAGGGACCTTATAAGCCTAACGTGACATAAAAGAAAGGCATCCATGAATATTTGAAGCAGGACCCACGTTTATAAGCTTTGTGTCTCCTTGCTAAGACATAAAGATCCGGCCTTACCTCCCTTTTCCATCATCTCATCTTTGGCTTGTAATTAAATGTAGACTTCAAATAACTAGTCAACTTGCTTCAGGGTATACGAGGATGGTTTATGGTATTGTTTCTACTATTCTCCGTATTCAGAAACGCTTTGCTCTCTCACTGCTACTATTTTCCAGGACCACAGAGATAATTAGCGGGGTTTCCATGAGTGCTTCTACAGTTAATAACGTAAAAATCGTCTTATTGTACCCCTAGAACCGTAAAAACCTCCGAAAAGCTTATATGTATTTTAATAAAGCCTTTTGAAATAGCGGAGGTGAAGTACAGAACTGATTGAGAATACGAGCTATAGTTTCTCTCTCTCTCTCTCTCTCTCTCTCTCTCTCTCTCTCTCTCTCTCTCTCTCTCTCTCTCTCTCTCTCCCTTTTAATGGTTGGGCGACAAGTGACGTACATGCGAGGGAGGGCGACATGACAAGCTGGGATGAAGGAGCGATTCCTACAATTAGCGGAGCAGCAGCAACCACGCGCCGCACGGAGGGAATAATGAATGTTGGCGGTACAAGGGTGATCTGGACGGCGGGTGTTGCGTGGTGCGTGACTCCCGGCGCATCAGTGTCGTGGGGAGGAAGGCAAGCCAGTGAGGTGATGTGTTCTGCGGTGTTTAGGTTATTGATGGGTGAATTGATTGACTCTTTAGATGCGCCACAACAACGGGATCATATGACGAGAACATTCCTTTGTCTTCCAGAGAGAGAGAGAGAGAGAGAGAGAGAGAGAGAGAGAGAGAGAGAGACGCCCCATGTTCAGTCTACGATGGTTTATTAATGAGCTTGGGATAATTAGAAGTGACAGCGCCTCTTCGTGTTTCTACCATCTTTTGGGGCGACTTGTGGGAGTGCAGGGTTCAGCGGCGCCAGGGAGGTGCTGACGCCCGCGGAAAGCCTCGCTCCTTCCTTGCCTTGATGCTCCACGCGGCTTTATTGGCTGTCACTCGCCGTGGTGCTGCGTCGCCTCATTGTTGGCTTGGGCGGAACATAACCCGGTCAACGGTCTCTCTTTCTCTCTCTCTCTCATCAGATGCTATTATTATTCGCAGCACCGGTTTGGCACGCAGGTGATATGAGGAACACTGGCTACTGGGATGTCACTGTTTCCTGGTGCGAGTTATATTGCTTGAGTTGAAACATTTGAAACATTTTATTATGCCTTGATACAATACAGAGAGGGATGATAATGAGGAATAGACGAGGCAGCCCATTTAAAGCTCTATAGTTTGGGGAGATTACGAGCTGAGTTAGGTGGAACTTCAGGCTAGGATGATAATAATAATAATAATAATAATAATAATAATAATAATAATAATAATAATAATAATAATAATAATAATAATTAACAACAACAACATAATGAAGCTTTCTGCTGTTCCTTTACTGGGCAGTGTTCACTCCAGCAATGTTTGTGGGATATTCTTTGCAACGCTTCTCACTGTTCTGTGTCTTGACTGCTTGTTTCACGTTGCTAGTGTGTTTCGTTTCTTGGTTTGTTTGATGTGTTTGTGTCGTCTTTGTTAATGTCACGACGGTCATCCTGCTTGCCGCCACGATCAGCTGCTGCCGGAGAGTCGTGTGGTCTGTGACGCCAAGCTGATGTTTTGCTTCTGGATTGGACACGTTTTCAATTCACCATCCTACATTTCCCACTAAGGCTTGTGAATAAAACCAGAAAAGGTGTGATCATAAATGTAAAATTAGAGGTAGCCAAAAAAGTTCGAAATTTAGAAAGTCAAATTGTAGAGTTCCAACATATAAATATCTCATACGTAGAAATGCAAAATACAAGAGGAAAAAATTACGCCCCCCCCAAAAAAAAAAAAAATCAACACAAATTATCAACATGGAATTTCTTGGCGCAAAATTTCTGACTCGAAATGAATCCTGTTTCCGGGAAGGGAGTGTTGACCAGCGGGGGACCTCGTACTAGAAATAATGCAGGTCAGCCCATCAAGAGGCGGCCCAGCGTCGTAATGGCCACTAGGGGCCAGATGGGGCAAATAAAGGGAGTGTGGAGGCACATCAACACTCGCCAAGGAGGCCATGGTCTTAGGGAGGAGGTGGAGAGGGAGAATGAGGAAGAAAAAGAGGAGGTGATAATAAGCTAAAGACAGTGTGTAGAAGAGGAGTAAATGGCAGAGGAGGAGGAGGAGGAGGAGGTGATAATAAGCTAAAAACAGTATGTAGAAGGGAAGGAAGTAGAGGAGGAGAGGAAGGAGGAAGTGATAATAAGCTAAAAACAGTGTGTAGTAGAGAAGATAGAGGAAAAGATGATAATAAGCTAAAAACAGTGTGTAGAAGAGAAGGAAATGAAGGAGGATGGAGGGAGGAGGAGGTGATAAGCTAAAAACCGTTTGTAGAAGAGGAGGACGTGATAATAAGCTAAAACTGTCTACAAGAAGAGGAAATGGAGGTGGAAAAAAAGGGGAAGGAAGAGATGATAATAAGCTAACCAGTGTGTAGAAGATAAGGAAATGGAGGAGGAGGAGGTGATAATAAATGGAGGAGGAGGAGGTGATAATAAGCTAAAGACAATGTGTGGAAGAGGAGGGTGGAGGGAGGAGGAGGTAATTATAAGATAAAGACAATGTGTGGAAGAGGAGGAGATGGTGGAGGAGCTGATTTCTAATTCGAGACGGCGTGTGGAGGAGGAAGAGGAAGAGGAGAAAGAGGAAGAACAGGAAGAAGAGAACAAGATACAAACTAGAACTGTATGAGTCTGTGTCTTTCTGTATGTACGCCTGCCTGCCTGCCTGCCTGTCTGTATGTATGTATGTCTGTGCGTGTGTGTGTATGTGTCTGTGTGTCTGTGTCTGTGTGTGTGTGTGTGTGTGTGTGTGTGTGTGTGTGTGTGTGTGTGTGTGTCTGTGTGTATCTGTATATCCTTCTTCTCCAACAGTCGGTCTACCTTGTTAAGTGTCTATACATGTTAAAATAAATAATAACCTCCTCAGAGACACTCCTCCAGGCAGGGCGCGGCTCGTTAATACAGCAGCAGCAGCAGCAGC